>CBVK0101354960.1:0-10647 GCA_900067695.1 Picea abies | reverse complement strand
AGCCATAAACCTGAAGATCTCCTCCAAAATAGGCATCAGAAGAATATTATAAAAAATTTGAACTTTACTAGTCCAATTTATGACATTCATAGAATCTCCAAAAATTTGAATGGATTGAACCCCCTTCTCCACGTAGAATCGAAGAAGCAGCTTTAAGACCATAAAATCAACATAATTATTGGTCTCTTGACTTAGGCCCATTTTGATTTTGAAGAAATGGTTATTAGACAGATACAACACCGCACCACCCCCATAGGATTGATTATCGTTCTGAGAAGCACCATCGAAAAAAGCCCAGGGCTGAGATTTATCAATGGATTCAGGATGGTAAACACAGATAGCAGGGATGTCTTTTTTCTGAGAAAAATGAGATAAAATCGAGAGGCCTTGTGAAGTAATGAGATCTGGAAGAGTGGGTTTATCCTTGAAAATGACGGAGTTATGAGCCAACCAAATGCCCCATCAAACAATCAAAGGTAAAGATTTAATTTTCTTGTGGACCCGCACCTGAAGCCAGTCCTTCCAAGCATGTTCCAAAGAAGGGCCCTCCCAAAAACATGCTAAATTTAGAAGGTCAATGCTTCTTGCCAAACTCTCAGAGTAAAAGGGTAGAATATAAGAAGATAAAAAGTATATCCGTTGTCTTCTTTACATAGGGTGCACCAGCTCGACCCAACACACTTCCTCTTCCACATGTTATCCCAAGTAGAGACCTTATTATTTATAGCAGACCACGTGAAAATTTTGGCCTTTTGAGGGTATTTTAGATTCAATAACCTGCTCCACCACCAGCATGGTTCCTTATGAAGAAGTGCTACATTAAGAGAAATATAACTCAGTTTGGGTGTGTAAACCCCATGTAGAGCCTTTTTCCAGACCAGTTCGTCCTCTCTGTCACTAAGCCTGATATGACCAACCCTAAGAGCAGAGATAAAATTATCCCAAATAATGGAAAGATTGTCTTCTAGTCCCGATGAGGCATAGCTCCTCCACCCTCAATGCCACATGGAATTTGTTACTAGATCCAACGCTTGATGAAAAAATAAAATATCATGTTGATCGTCTCGCAGAATATGTGAATATATTTTAATAAATTATATATATAATTACTTATTTTTTTATTATAATGAATAATATTGTAAATTTATATATTTTATGTTTATTATAAATTTATATTTTATTGCAAATATCGTCTAAAAATATCTCCGGAAAAAAAACCAAAACCTAAAACATTTAACTTATAGTTTAAATATGACTTTACCAAGTTTGCCTATCATGTATCTACCCTCATTAAGCAACTTTAAATAATGGAATTTTACACTAGGTGTTCATACACACCACCCTTCCATGGTAAGCGTTCGTGGTATTGTGCTGCATCTTTTTATTATCTCTATTAAAAATAGCTTATAGTTTAACTGTGACTTTACCAACTTTGCCTATCATGTGTCCGCCCTCATTAAGCAGCTTTAAATAATAGAATTTTACGCTAGGTGTGTAACACCACCCTTCCATGGTAAGCGTTTGTGGTATTGTACAACAACTTTTTATTATCTCTATTAGAAAGATCAAGTTTTAATTAATTTATTATTATTGAATTTAGTTTTATTTAAAAAAATAAAACTATATCATATTTAATTAAAAATCAAGATAATGATTATAGTTTACTAATAAGTGTTTGTTGGATTTAAAAGAAAACACAAAAATAAATTCATATATTTTTATATATTTTATTTATTATCAAAAAAATTGAAGAAAAGTTTTTGAGTAAGTTCTTTTGATTTTCATGAACGTTATGAAGATCTATAATATCACTCATAACTTGAAAATGAAAAATTAAAAAATCTTTACTATCACTCATGATTTGAAAATGAGAAATTATATATTTTTAATGATACTTATATATTTAAATTTTATATTTATAATTATTTTTTAAAATATAAAATAAAATTTATTTTTAAAACAAGTACTACTCCATCTGCAAAAGCCGAATTACATTTTTGCATGTGGGATGATAGAAACTTATGTTTTGTTTTTCAAAATACAAATAGAATGTGGTTATTTTAATAAGTAAATTCCTATATATAAAAACTTATGTTTTGTTTTCCAAAAATAAGATATAATGTGGTTACTTGAAATTAAAGTATATACCTGGACATAACATATATGTTTGTTTTCCAAAAAGAAGATATAATGTCGTTACTTGAAATTAAAGTATAGTGTGGTTACCTGGACATAACATATATGTGCTCAAAGTCAAGACATATTATAATTGTTTATAATTGTTGTGGGATAACATGCTATCTTGAATTAATTTATGTTTAAACATAACATACTCATTTTACCATATTGCAATCTTTTAACTATTATGTATAAGAATATCAAGAATATTACAACTCAGTAGATCTCATTTTACCAAATTGCAATCTTTTAACCATTATCTATAAGAATAGTCAAGACATATTATAATTGTTGTGGGATAACATGTTATCTTGAATTAATTTATGTTTAAACATAACATACTCATTTTACCATATTGCAATCTTTTAACCATTATGTATAAGAATATCAAAAATATTACAACCCAATAGATCTCATTTTACCAAATTGCAATCTTTTAGCCATTATCTATAAGAATATCAAGCATTTTACAACCAAATAGATCTCATTAATGGATTGGATTGGTCACTAATACATAGAAAATAGAATCATAGTCTACATTGAAGATACTTGATAACAAATGATACAAGTGTTTTTAAGAGGGAAAACATACGTTTAAACATAACATAATCATTTTACTAGACTGCAATCATTTAACCATTATGTATAAGAATACCAAGCATCTTACAACCAAATAGACCTCACTAATGGATTGGATTGGTCACTAATACATAGAAAATAGAATCATATCCTACATTGAAGATACATGATAACAAATGATACAAGTGTTTTTAAGAGGGAAAAGAATAAGGTCTTTTATATAGCTTCAAAGTTTTTAATTGTTAACATTTTGATCTCAAAAAGTAAGAGGAGAAATATTTGTTTAGTCACATTGCTTCTTTGAAAGTTTATTCCTCAAAGTTCACTATTCCCAAATAGAGATACAGGGGAAAAATGCAGAAGCTAATTTAAACAGGTACTGTGTAGAGAAATGACACATATTGATGAAGGAAGTCAACATTTTCTACAACAGCTAGCATTTCCCTCAATAGCAACAACAGTGTAGAGTGATCTTTGTAGCATCGTGGGCCATAGTACACAACTACATTTGTGAGTTATCAGGCAACATGAGCAGAGGGTAATAACAAGATATGGAACTGGACAAAGATATACATGTATCTCTGTTATTGAATAAACTAATTTTTGAGCAAATATGTCTTTATTTTTTTATGTGTTTATTTGGTTATTATTGGCAGCTGTTGGTTGGTTCGAATTGGCCCTTACTGGCTATGATGTTGGTCATGTTGTTGTTTCTATTTCCAGTTGTTGTACTATTGCTGGAGAATGAATCAATTTAGTTTATTCCCTTTGAAGGCACGTGAAAATACTTGTACATATTGTAGGGGGGAACAAACTTTGGAAGAAGCTACTCAGGGTCTCTTGTGTAGTGAATGTGCATAACAATGATGAAAGGCTCAAATCAACAAGAGCCTAACTTGCAAACCTTTCTCCATCTTCCATCAAGTTGGAGCCAAGGTGAGATAGTTTAGAAAATAGTAACGAACATGACAATGCCTAAAACATGTTGGATTTAAAGAAGGGACTAAAATTGGGTCAATAAGTTGCAAAATTGCAAAATTGTTTGGACACACTGATTGTGTATCCCTGTTCATATCAGATCTACTACATTTCTTGTTAATGCATCGTATGACAATTGTAGGACAACCTATGAAGCGAAATCAAAGTTGGGACCATTTTACAACAATCACTAAGGCCAAAATAAGTTAGAACAATCTAGACTTGCTTGTTTGTTGTACCTTTTTTTTTTCTTCAGCTAATATGTAGGGCAACATTGTCCTCATTTAATCTAAACTTTCCATGGACTCGAAATTCATGTAGCATATAGACAATGTTTTATTTTTTCTGAAGATATATTTCATATGACAATTGTGTTAGGCTAGGAAGCACATTCTGCAATATTGGTTGTCTAATGGTACATTGCATAATGTTGTTGTTCAATGTTCAGATAATAGTGATGAGGCAATACTTGTATATGTAAGGGCATGTCTTATTGCATCTTACACAATCAATTGTGGCACCATCTGGTAATGCAAATGCAGAAGCGAGAGAGTCATAATTGGCACATACAGGTTCAAATGGGGTCGAGTATGTGTTTACTACTGCCAATGCAACTTCAACTTGTGTACATGACATAGTAATTGATATATTTAGAAATGAAATATGTATGTGTAAACCAAATTTTGTATGTGAAGTTTGTGGAAGGAGTTATATATGTATACTTACAACAATTGTGGAGCTAGTTAGTTTCTTCAAAGCTAATATGTATGTGTAAACCAAATTTTGTATGTGAAGTTTGTGGAAGGAGTTATATATGTATACTTACAACAATTGTGGAGCTAGTTAGTTTCTTCAAAGCTGGCACCGTGTCTTTCCTCAAATCTATTATAAATGTTGATTGCATTGTGCAAAAGACTTTCTCTTTGACATATTTCTTCTTGGTTATATTTTTAAAGAGCATTAGAGGAAATTCCCGTTTTTGCAATTGTTGTTATATCGAAGAGAAAAAATGTGCATATGTGTCGAATAGTTGAAGTTGCAACATAGAACAATATAGTAATTATTTAATATGATTGGGGACATATTAGCATGTTAAAGTAAGAAAATAAAAGAGGATATGGTAAGCAATATTTTTTCCCTGTCATCATCTGAGTCACCATCCTTTATATGCAGAATGTGTTGCAACCCGACTTTTCAGGAAAATGTGATGGCAGTGCCAATAGTTCCAATTGGATACGGAACTGTACTTTTTGCAAATTGTCCTATCATCATGTTTGGTATGAAATTGTATTCTATGCAAGTTGCGGGCATTGTTTCTACAATGCTTGATTCATTGAGCAATATAATGCAATCCCAGTCACCACGATCATACGTAGTTTTTAGTAGTATTTTAAAGTTTGTAATGGATATCCCATTACCATGAAGAATGTTTTCCTTGTGTTTTTGAACAAGGAGTGCAGGGATAGACAAGGTGATTTTCATCGGTCCTTTGTTGTTAGTCATATCAACACATAAAATGCAATGTGTCCTATTCACTTTGTCCAAATAGGTGTTGTATACGACCATTATGTCTCCAATGAACACTTGGCCAGTTCGACAATTGTTCAAGTCTTCTATTGATACTATATTTGGTGATGTCGTTTTGGGCCTGTTAACAATGTTTGAACATAAGAAGTGATATGAAGCATATTTTGTATACAATTTTTTTGTGTAGCTTCACAATTAGCTTCACAAATTTGAGTGATATGTATTAGGTAGAGTTTAGTAAACACACCTTTTAAGTTGTGCATGTTGCACTATGTCGAGTGCTTCACATGTACTTGTCGGTGTTTTTTGTGAACTGAAAATAATGGTTCTATATGACATTAGCGTATTTACCATGGCATAAATAAATAAACAAGTGAGAATATCTATTTCCTAACTGTAATAGGAACACATTTTATGATTATTTACACATGTTCTTGTTGTTGTTCTGATGTTTGTGATGATTGGGTGCTTATGCTTCCCTCACTTGTCGAACATTTCACAACAAAAAAACATTTGTACATTGACTATGTGAGAAACAAGGATGTATGGTATAATATATGTTGTTTTCACATCTTTGACGTCTACAGTTTTTTGTAGGCAGAAAATAACATTGAGACATTGGTGTAGTCGGTAGAGATATAAGATATCATGATATTAAAACATCAGAACATGTTTTAGGGGCATAGAGAATGACAAGTAGCTAGTGTTACTAAACAATGTCGAAATACTAAAACATGAGAATATGTTTTGGGGAACAAAGAACAACAAGTATCTAGTGTTGGTAAACAATGTCGAAACAAACATGTGCATTGTATGGGCTTCATAATCATTATTAACATACCTTTTGGAAATTTGTTGTTGAGTTTCTTCCCCTACTTGACTTAGTAAGAGACTTAGGACTTCTTCCTCTAGTTCACTTATTCTATTTGTTTAAATGTTGGCAATATACAAAACACAGTGGACATGAGAATAGGCTATTATGCAAGAACAATATGCAATATTGACATACAATAAAAGAGATGCAAAGTGATAGAGTAAAAGATAAAGGTAGAAGGATGTACCTTTCCATTTCCCATTCCATGGATGTGTCTATACAAAGTTTCCTTTGTCCAAAATCTATTACAAGCCAAAGGTTTTCAGAGGTTGGATGATACTGTTTGTCTAAAAAGTTTGCTTATTCTACTACAAAGTATCCAGATCTAAAAATAAATTCTATTTAGATGCAATGCAAATATGCAATGTATTTTTACTTCATTGATTAGCTACTTATGCACTATACAAACCTTTTGCCATCCATGATAGTGTTTTATGATCCATCAGAAATACAAGGGGGATTTGTATATATGTAAATACGATATGCAAGTATGCTTTGACACAAGGGAATATGCAATTGTCTAATATGTTTTATATGTATTTCATAATTCAAGTACAAAATGAATTGTATCATGGTCAGTCCAATATGCGTCTAACATATAGAGTTTAGATTGTTCGTTGGGCACATTTGACCATATATGATCAATAAGTGTTTTTTGTACATGATTTGTGTTGTCTAGTAGGAGGTTGAGATTGTTATTGCACATGTAGTTTTCTAATTTTCTTGTTTTCCATTGCTTTGTAACATGTCAATATTGAGGTCTTCTAGAATGATAATGAGTTCATTCAAATGTAAATGGCGCAATGATTTTGCAATGGCATTCATTATATTGGTCAAAGTTGCATGCAGCGTGACATAGATATTTAGTATTGCAATTTGTGATTCATGAACTATTACCTTTGCGAGCACTACCTCAACATTTTGTTCTTCGAAATGCATATGTTCCAAAATCGGTATATGTTTTTTTCACTAGTATCATCACTCCATATTTAATGAAGTTTGATATGCAATTGAAGTTTGGAAATTGTTCATTTTCCATGCATAGTGCCAGGTATGTTTCTTGTAGGCACAAAATATCATATTGCATTGTGTCATAATCATTGAGTATATCATTAATATGTGCATTTAGGTTATGTGTGTTTAGTGATAGAATTGAAATGGATGATTTTGATTGTATGAACTGGTAGTCATATTCCATACTCCATCTTGCACTACTCCAAAGGCGTTGCATCTCAATATCAACTTTATGTTTGACCTCAAAGTTATTTGTTGTAAGAACATTTAGCAAATACAAGGATTATATGTTTCTTACATAGGAAAAATTTGTGTACACTAATCCGTGTATTTGGGTTCTAGTAGGGTCAAATGTAACATTGTCAAGTGTTAAACCTTGCGATCTGTGTATTGTACGTGCACATGCAAGTTGAATAGGAAACTGTTTTCGGATCTTCAAAATTCTTGTTTTTGTTGTTGTTGACATTGGTTTTGATATTCCCAGTGTAGGTGTCCATTCTCGGGGAGTGTCAAAATTATATAGATAGGCTAACTTGGTGGCTTGTCGATGTCCAATATGTGGATTGTGGAACTTAATCCATAGAACGCCAACTTTATCTGTTTTTGTATATGCTTTGATTATTCCATCTGCACTGTTGACCAAGCCATCTTACAAATCATAGTTGTAGGCATATATTTCACCTAACATGTCTAATTTTAGGACAAGCTGTGAAGGCAAAGTAGTTGTATGTTGATGGTATGGCACATTGCTATGGTTCTCTTCTTCGAGGTCAATTGCACTGATAATAATTTTGTTTTCAGGTATGAGCAACAACATGTACTTGTTATGAATTGCAACATCCTTGTTCTTGTAAAATAGGTACAAAAATGTTGGGTCAATTGGTGTAGGTTGCACACATCGTGTTTTGATATATGCCAAGTCATCACTTGTCTGCTTGTTTGTTTGCATTCTATTCATAATTGTTACAAACTTTTCATCTTTCTACTGCATTGCAGTTTGCAATTCAAAGCATTTTATATTGTCTTTCCAAAATTTGTGTGCTATTGTCTTCATGTTCATTGTAGGCTGTTAAAAAATTAGAGAATCTTGTATGGGTTTTGCCTGAAAAATACCACCACAAAATATCATATCAATGTTTCCAAAGTACTTGATTTGCACATGTTTTATGTTCCTAAGTTGATTGTCAATGGCATATAAGAATCAACTTCCAATCAAAGAAGCTTCATTTATGAAGAGAAGTTGTAGTTCATCATAAAGCTTTGACAAGTTGTCTAATATTTCTCTCCTAAGTGGAAGAAATTGGGACTTGTTAAAAGGCATTAGAAATGCATAGTGCATTTTTTCTCCACCCACATTATATGCAGCTTTAACTGTATATGCAAGAATAAACCCTTTTAGTTTCAGTGGGCCACTTGTACTAGATGCATCAGAGATTCGTATAAGCATTTGGAATAATGATTTTATTGTAAATGTCTTGCATGTTCCTACCCCTCCTGTAAGGAACAAGTGCACGTATCTGTGCATGTCCTTACGTTTCTTTAGTGCAATATCCTTCACAATTGTTTGTTGTTCTCTATTTAGCAACTTTCTAATTCTGTAATATTCTCTGTTTTCGAGGAAGAATGGATGGTCTGTGACTTGAAACCCGAGATTGATACTTTTTCCCATATTGGATTGTTGAGTGTGACTTGAAACCCGAGATTGATACTTTTTCCCATATTGGATTGTTGAGGACATGGGAGATAGACTTGCAAGTCATAGGCTTCACAATGAGCTCTAGTTGTTTGTAGTTCAGTGGCCCTATCATCAATTCTCACAAGATTGTCTAGTTGCTCAAGTGCAATTTCTAAATCACCCCATGTTGGGTTGATGTTGTATGTAAATTTATCCTCATTGGTCTATATTGTACTTTGGTATAAGGTATAGAAAAAGCTTCTCCCAACATAAGTTTTCATAATCAATGTATTTGATGTATTTGACAAACCGTATTATATTTGGTTTTTTTCTTTTTGATATGTGCATACCATTTTCTTGTAATTTGATACAAATTCTGCAAGGTAGATATGATTAATAGAAGGTGGACACTCAATGTAGTAATCAATGATAGAGTGACACATCACATCCTTTGAATTATTGGGTTCTTTTTTTAGTAGGAATGGTGGCTTAAGCATGAACGTGCGTTGATCAAGCGAAGATGTATTTATGAAGACACATTCCCTTGAGCTGCAACTCAATGGCAGGGAAAGTGCAATATGGATTTCTTTTTGAGCCGACATTTGTTGAAGATTAAGCAATGTATTCCCAAGTGTACGTATCATTTTCATATCATCGATTCGACTTTTTTCATGTTCTTTGCATATTCTCCTAAATGCACTTTTCATACATTTGTCAGCTTTGGTAATGTACGAGCTACATTATGATGTCGCAACATATGCATTGAGCACATACTATGCATTTGTATTCGCATTCCACATATTTGGCATGTCCTTGGCAAAATTGTTGTTTCAAAAATGTGATGGTTTTCGTTTAAGAAAAATTGTCGGTTGCTTAAGTGTAGATTGTATAACTTTATTGTACTCATCTTCTGTTATCTTCAGTTGCATCAAGAAGTCTTCGAAGGTCACTAAGTCATCGTAATATGATTGCTCTCAAAATGTGAGTAGGGAATTTGATTTTGCAATCAGATCTTTGTCCACTAAACTAATAGATTCAATGACTTTTGTCGTTTTCATTGGTGGCATAGGGAAGTTGTATCTGCAATGTGATTTCTTCATTTTTTGCAGCTTTTCATATGTTAGTGCCTATGCACTTTGGCCAGTTTTGGATCCAAATGATCTGTGTCACAAGTAATGTATTGGTCCAAAAACTTCTTGATTTCTAAGTTACTATCCTTTCCATCTATTGGAGCGACTTCTATCCATAATAGTCCATGTTAGTGTTCACTTCCCCTATTATGGAACTATGTTATTCTTTCAAAGAAAATTTCATCATGACATATCAACTATTTTAAAGTGTTGATTCTATGTCTATAGTAATGAATACATGTGATCGAGTCTTTTCTCACGAGACAGTTAATGTCGTTGACTTCCAATGTTTCAGTTTACTTCCTCTTTTTTGTTAGAAAAATAGGATCGCGGAGAAATAAAATAAAACAAATGAGGAAATAAAACACAAAAAATACACAATACAATAGAGACACATATATACGTGGTTCACCCAGTGTGGGATACGTCCACTAGAGAAATTTCTAGGTCCTTCCTTTTCATTATCCAAGAAAATGAAGGGATGCAACCTACAACACGCTAGTTGTAACTTCCTCTTCTTTCTCTCATAGTCTCCTCTCTCAGAATACAATAATCATAAACATACCCAACCATAATACAATTCCCTCATAAAAGAGGGTTGACTTCTAGGGAAAATAAACCTAACATAACTCCTACCGTTAGATTTGCGACCTTATAATGAACGATCCATATTGACTATGAAATTACAATAT
>CBVK0101354929.1:0-17465 GCA_900067695.1 Picea abies | reverse complement strand
GTCAACTCCATATTGAACATGAAAGAAATTACACATCTCCCTCATAGTGAACAAGGGATGTTTTAACCAAAATCCATCTTAATTTGAGTCAAGAGTTAACATGAATCTACACTGATTCTTATTATAGTTCATATATATAGCAGACATTCTCTTGTATTATACATAGTAGATTTAATACATCAATCACATTCTCCCTTGTAAAAGGTTTTCTTTTGGTTTTGCAATGATTTTTTTTTGTTGCTGGGACATTCTTTTAAATATCTTCAAGATATCATCAAAGTTTTCTCTGCAAACCCCTTCTATTTTTTTTTTCAAGCTGTGTAATCTTTTAGATCCAAATCACATCAATAAACCATTGTTTGCAGTAGCACATTTCTAGACAGTGAGTTGAAAAACTTCTTGGGAACAACTCATCTTTTTCTGATTCGGATGATGAGAAATCCAAGAAATCAGAGCCTTCTTCGATTTTATCTTTGATAAAACTTATGTCGGTTTGGAGTTTTACCCTTTTCTGAAAATCAACTGTGGTTTCGCCTTTTCATCGTCGTTGACTATTGCCTTCTCCCTGACACCTTTTCTTTGAATAAATTCATGAGTTTTGGAAGTAACCAGAATATATATATGCCTTTTCCAGGATAAAAGCCTTAAGAAATATTTGTAGTGCATAATCTACATGTATTTTTTCTGCTAAATTTACAACCTCCGAGGTCTCAATGGAGTTCGTTGTTGTGGATTTTTTTCGTCTCCTAGAGGTAAAATTCTTCGACACTTCAATTTAATGTTGTCCCGTTCCTGGTTCAAAATATTTTCTTGAAGATAGTTTGTTTTAACTTCCAAGGAATCACGTTGATGCAATGTGAAGCTGCAAATAAATCACATACTAGTTCATTGGAAATGTTGTAACTTCTTTGACATGGGAAATGACCATCACTACGACTTGTTGGTTGGTTAATTTGAAGTGGATGGAAGAAATAGAATATGTGATGTAGCAACTTAAGGAACACATGCAGGGAGCTGGTGAACAAAAAGACGAGGACCCATCGACATCCGATTCAAAGGGAAATCATGAGCTTTACTTCCTTACATCTTGGACATTACCAAGTAACCTTTGTGATATTTTTTTCATCATTTCATGCACAAGACAACAAAAGAAAAAATGAAATTGATATTCATTTTCTTTTGAAAAGTAGTAGCTAAGATTTGGACAAGTTTGTATTCACAACTTGCTACAATGCACACTGATCAATGATAGAGTGTAATCATTATCAGTACAGAAAAGAAAAATTGAAATCCCAACATTTGAAATTATGAACATGGTGCTATCGTTATTAATATATATTCAATACAAGAGAAGAAGAAACACAAGGGAAGGAAGGAAAGGACCTGATGAGACTTGAGAGGGTTGGTGTAATGTCCCCTTCTAACTGATAGAGGATGAATCAATAGCCTATACGACTCCCATAAGCTATAGCCAATAAGAAAAAGGGAGTCGAGGAGATTTATTTGGTGTCACTGGGTTAAAAGAATGACAAATCATAAAAGTGACATTAAATAAAATAAATAATTATATTTAATTGGAATTGGAGGGAAAAATAAAGTAAGGGTTTGATTTGGTCAAAAAGGGGAAACATCTAGAAGGCCCAAAGGAACAATAAATAGAGGGGTAACCCTTCTATTTGGCATTATGATTTGATATCTTATTGAGTGCTCTTGTAGCCAACGTTTTCATTAGGGTTTAAGGAAAAACCCTTCCATTGCATGTTTAGTTTTAGTGGTACAATATCCACCCTAGATAGACAAAGAGGAGGATTCATCTAGAGTCCTCATTTGGGTTCTTGGTGATGTTTGGTTTCATCTTGGAGATAGTTGGGAAGCATATCAGCTTGTGCAGAGCATTTACAACAATTTTCGGAGGAGGACGATCTTCATATCTGCAGGTGTCGGAGAGAGTTTTGCGCAACTATGGAAAGATAGACCCCCATGGGTTGAGCATAGGTTGTTCTGCGAGGCCTCACTAGATGTCCCACAGCTATCCTATGAGGAACTCTATGAATTGGGGCTTGCAGTGATTTACCAGATCGGTTTTGTGAGGAACTCGAGAGGGGATCACTTGTAGATCAACATTTTCAGAACATAGCAGAGAAAGGATTGGTGAGTCTTGGATTAGTGGACATCATAGATTGGAATCATTCCAGGTTTTCGTGTGTTGTTTCTGTAGTAGATTGTGATGCTTCCTGGCAGCCATTAGACTTGTGTTCTTAGTAATATTCTACAACTATTATTACAATCATTAGATATCGTTGTACCGATTTTGGGAGTTTTTCATCCATAATAAGATGTCATCGTTATCTGATCTATTTTTGTGTAATGGATGTATGTTATATGTTTGGAAAAATTCCTCATTGAGAAAACTATTTATAATAAGTTAACGACACATTCAAATAATAAGAAACAACAACTTTGGGGCATAAAATAAAATATTCCCACCTATCCTAGTTGGGAACATTACAGTGGTATCAGAGCTAGTGGTTCTGCCAAACTATGACTCCATTGATGCTTAGGAGAAAAGGGCATGGAGGACAAACCCCTCGAGATTCACTGGAAAGAGAAATAGGAGAAAACCAAACAGAGCCAGAGCCAGAAGAAAGCACGGGAGACAACCCTGAAGGGACTATGCTCCAAATATTGAAATATCTAGTCAAGGGTCAAAATGAGGCATCCCAAAGACAGACATATGAAATATCTAGTCAAGGGTCAAAATGAGGCATCCCAAAGACAGACATAGACATCAAGGTTCCAACAACAAACGCTTGAGGTGCTCACACAACTAATGGGCCAACGTGGGAATACAAATGGTACAGGTCAAGGTGGACCTGGTGGATCACATTGGGGAGACATAATACACAAAGAGAGTAGCAATAAACATACCCCAACACAGAGCGAGAGCCTAAGGATCCCTAGGCCCTTATTACCACAGTTCTTGATAGGGAAGCCTACAAGAGAAAAAGAGAAACCGAATCATGGGATTGATATTAATACCTCATACAGGGAGTACAAGACGATAGATGAATATATCTGTGAGAAAGTATCCTACAATGACTTCTACAACCTCAAACAAAAGTACAAACCTAGGGAGTGGAACAAAGGATCGCAGAGCCAACATAAATATGACTTCATGCACAAGGTGGGAAGGATGACTATCCCACTCGTCGATGGGTCTGCTAAGAGTACGAACAAAGCAGGAGTACATAAGTTGAAAACTTACCTCCAACTTAACCCAATGACCGAGGAGGAAGAAATTAAGTATTCCACCCTTCACTTGAAAGGAGAAGCTCACAAATGGTGGTATCATGGGATGGTGACATTAGAGAAGGAAACATTACAGGATAACCCCAAGGGAGTGATCATTGCCACACTTTCATGAGTTCCTAAATATTATGCCTTCAGGATCAAGGGCGTTGTGCAGGGGCAAAGGGTTACAACATTGGTTGATGGTGGGGCCACCCACAACTTCATTAATATTTAAAAGTAATGGAAAAAAAAAAAAAAAAAAAAATTGATTATAAATATTAATTATAAATTAAACACCATTATAATAGTTAAGTTAATTTTTAATAATTTTATGTTAATGATAATGGTTATTAATATTTATTAAAACTAATTTTAATTTAACACAAATTATAAAAACTTAATTGATTTATAAAAATTTATAATATTTTTTTATAAAAATATACAAAACATGTTATTTAGATAGTATATTTAACTATCCAAATTACACTTCATATGAAATTGAGATAATATATTTAAATAGATTTAAAATGCATTTAGTTAATGTTATTGTTTAGTAATTTATTTCTAAAATATTTATCGTGATTTATGATATACTAGAATTCCTACTTTAAAAATCTTTACAAATCTCGTAATGTCATGGACAAAATTCCATAAGTTTCTACAGAAGATGATGTTAAGTTTGGGGTTAAGCAACTTACAAATGGGAAAGCTAAGGACATTGAGGGCTACCAATGATCCCCACATACAAAAGCTCTTCAATTAGTAGTCAAGCAGGGCTTCCCTAAACCTTGAACTCAAAGCCTCATTATACGTATTTTTAAAAGTGGGGATAAAAGCAATCCCTCTAATTATAGGACCATTATTAAAAGTGGGGATAAAAGCAATCCCTCTAATTATAGGACCATTATGATTAGCCCCATTTTACCCAATCTATATGGAAGTATTTTGGAAAAGAACATAAGCATCTCGCTAGAAAGCCACGAAAAAAGAGTTAAAGGTCAAGTTGGTTTTAGAGGTTATCATTCAACTGTGGACCACTTATCACACTTAGGATCATTGCAGATGAGTGTCGTAACAACAAAGCCAATCTCCTTTGTTGTTTCATTGACTTTAGGAAAAAAATTGACACTGTGCCTAGGTGTAATGTCCCATTCCAATTGATCATGACAGAGGATGACTTAATAACCTATACGACTCTTGTAGGCTATAGTTAGCAAGGAAAAGGGAGTCAAGGCGGTTTATTTGGTGTCACTAGGTTAAAAGAATGACAAATTCTAAAGTGAAATTAAGTAAAAATAAATAATTATATTTAAATGAAATTGGAGGGAAAATAAAGTGAGGGTTTGATTTGGTCAAAAAGGGGAAAGATCTAGAAAGCCCGAAGGAAGGATAAATAGAGGGGTAGCTCTTCTCTTTAGAGTGCTCTTGGAGCCATTGTTTCGTTGGGGTTTAACAAAACCCTTCCATTAGTGCAGTTTAGTTTCAGTGGTGCAATATCCACCCTAGCTAGATAAGAGGGGAGTCCACCTAGGATTTCCATTGGAGCATCAATTGGAGGTTTAGATAGGAAGTTTGTGAAGGTTTCACGGAAGAGGTTGATCCATAATTGTGCAGGTATCAGGAAGGTTCCGGAGAAATCGTGGTTAAGGGCACCCCCGCAGGTTGAGTACACGGTGTCCCACGAGGTCCTGCTAGAGGTCCAACTTCATCCCAAATGACCTCAGTGATCGAGGTTCACAACATGTTATTTGGATCATATCTGTGACGGTCACAAGAGGGATTGGAAGGTCGTTTGTGGAGTGGAAAGTGCTGGAGCAGAGTGTTGTAGGGCTTGGAGAGCATTGAAGAAGTTAATATCATTTATTGACATCATTCCAGGTTTTCTTTTGAATTGTTTATGTCAGTGGATATTGCAATTGCCTTTCAGCCATTAGACCTATGTGTTTAGGAGTATTTTTTTGTTGTTATTACAACCATTAGAGATATTTGTATTGTTGTGATTTGGGGGTTTCAAACCATAATAAGATACCATGGCTATCTACTCTGTTTTTTGTGTAATGGATAAATGCAATGTGTTTGACAATATTCCTATATAAGAAAACTGTTAGCAACAACATTAATGCAAAGTGTTTGACAAATTTACACAAAGAAATAACAATTTATGGATAGTAAACATAATATTCTAGCCTAGCCTAGTTGGGGACATTATAGTGGTATCAGAGTTGGTGATATTATCGGCCTGTGATTTCTTGAGGTATTGATGCCAAGGAAAACTAGAGGATGAGGGAAAAAACCCACCCCAGGATCAGAGATATTAGACGAGGTAGAAGTAGGAATTATGGGGGGTCATCCTAAAGATAGGACCATACAGTTGTTGGAAATCATAACCAATGGGCATCAACAATTAACAAAATTCATGACATAGTTCTTTTTCGGAAACCAAGCAAACCAAAACCATGGAGGTACTAATGGGAACCACGCAGAGGCCAACCATAGAGGTGGTAGGACTCTTGAAGGGAGTAATACCTACGTTCTGACATCGAGTGTTTTCCAGATAGGTAGTAGAAAGGTACCCAAACCATTATTGCCACCATTCCTTGAGGAGCAGCGTACAAGAGCATAGGAACAACAAGGGTTGACTGATTAAATGAACTCCTAATTTAGGGAGTATCAATTGCTAGAAGAAGGATCCTAGGAATTCATGTCTTACAACAACTACTGTAAGCTCAAGATGAGGAACAAACCTAGGGCAGGCTAAAATCAACATAATTTTGATCTCCTACGCAAATTGGGGAAGATGACTATCTGATATTTTGATGGATATGATAGGTGCACAGCCCGAGCATGGGTACATAAGTTGGACACTTATTTCCATATTAACTCGATGACAAAGGCATGGTCAATTAAGTTTTCCACCCTACACTTGGATGGGGAGGCTCATGCATGGTGGTACCATGGGCTATTAACATTGGGCATTCCAACATCACACCATATGAGGATTTCACCTAGAGGATGATGGATAGGTTCGATAGGAAGGATCCTGAGATCCACTTCAGGGAGTTAGCACAGTTGAGGCAGACAGGTATGCTAAAGGATTGTGTCACAGATTTCTAGCGAATGGCAGTCATGGTGACTGATATTTCTGAGCAGAGATTGGTGTTGTTATTCACAAAGGGCTTGGATGAACCCTTAAGAGGTTGGGTGAAGAATTTTAGTCCAAAAAAACTACAAGAAGCTATCATGAAGACCCAGGATATGGAAGACACAGTCCCCATGAAGACATTGGAAAAAACATTTATCCCACAGAAGGGTCAGGTGTCAAAACCTCCCCAGAAGACATGGACATGGAAGGACAGGTTGGATGAGGAAACTTAGAGAGAGCTAAGGTGGAAGAAGCTTTGCTACAATTAAAAAGAGCCATGGGAATCGGGTCATCTATGTATGTGAAAAGGTAAAGTCCATAATATTGAGGTGGTTTCCGACGAGGATGATGACGATGATGATGAGGGACTTGGATAGAAAAATAGTGAGCCATCACACCTCGTTGCTACAGAGAAGGCACCATTGCAGGATAACACCAAGGGAGTGACCATTGCCACACTTTCAGGAGTTCCCAAATATTACACCTTTATGGTCAAAGGCATCTTGCAGGGGTAGAGGGTTACAACATTGATTAATGGTGGGGCCACCCACAATTTCATTGATTTTGCACTGGTCACTAGGAGAAAAATCCCTGTAGAGGACTTCGAGGGATTCAATGTGGTAGTAGAAGATGGGTACAACATGACATGTACTCAAAGGGTCAGGATATTGGAAGTAACATTGGGAAACTATACATTGACCGATGAATTTTACATCATATATTTAAAAGATACTCATGTGGTGCTAGGAGTTCAGTGGATGTACACTTTGGGAGATATCTGCATGAATTATAAGGACACAAGGATGAATGTCTAGGACAAGGGTGGAAAACGAGTCGTCCTGAGAGGTATGTCAACAGGTGCCCCTAGGATCATGTCTAAACAATGCATGGAGGCCCTTTTTAGACATGGGGATATGGATTGCACAACATAGTACTTGATCACCATGGAGAATCCATCACATGAACACCAACATTACCCTATGGATATCCAAGAATTTATTGGAAAGCATGAGAGAGTTTTTGAACCATATCCAGCAGGGAGACCACTTGATAGAGGATTTGAGCATGCCATTGAGTTAGAAGAGGGTTGAATCCCATGATCACCACTCCCTAAAGGCATCCAATGAGATTCAAAGATGAAATAGAGAAGGCCATAAAGGATTTTCTAGATATGGGACACATCAGGCCTAGCTCTGGTCCTTTCGCTTTGTGATTTGTATTGGTGAAGAAGAAAGATGGCACTATGAGGATTTTCATAGAATACAGGGCACTAAACAAGAAGACCATAAAAAACTGGTACCCAATACCTAGGATTGATGAGATGATCGACGAGCTGCATGGGGAAGTGCACTTATCAAAGGTTGATATACAGTCTAAATACCACCAGCTTCGGGTTAGGGAGGAGGATATCCATAAAACAACATTTAGGTGTCACTATGGGCACTACAAGTTTCTAGTCATGCCCTTCAGGTTGAGTAACGTACTAGATTCCTTTCAAGCATGCATGAACCATAACATGGGAATAACACCTAAAGCATGTGGATGAGATTCTCACCATTATGGAGGAGTAGTTGTTTTTTTCCAAGGAGGCAAAGTGTGAGTTTGGGTTGACAAAGATCCTATATATGGGGAACATGATTGGTGTTGAGGGAGTAAAGGTGCATCAAGAGAAGATCCATACCATCTTAGACTGGCCCACCCTAGGTCACTCACAGATCTATGAGGATTCTTCACGATATGTAGCTATTATAGGTGCTTTGTGAAAGGATTTTCACAATTGGCTACACAATTAATAGACCTCATTAAGAAGGAGGTGTTCCAAGGGTCAGAGGATCCATAGGTAGCATTCAATAGAATGAAGAGGGTCATGAGAACTTTTCTAGTATTGAAACTCCTAGTTTTTATTCAACCCTTTTTTTCTAGAGTGTGACACATTGGGTGAAGGGATAGGAACAATATTGATGAAGAATCAAAATCCGATAGATTTTGAGAGCAGGAGGATAAGGGAGCTTGATAATCTCTACTCGATCTATGATAAGCAGATGTTGTCCATCATGCATACATTGGCCAAATTCAGACAATACTTTGTAGGAGGATGCTTTGTGGTTCAAACTGACCACAATAGCTTGTGATATTTCTTGGAGAAGCGTGGCCTGAATGAGAGGTAGTAGAAATGGGTGAGTAAGTTACATGCATATGATTTCAACATTGAGTATGTAAAGGGAAAGAAGAACATATTTGTTGACGCCTTATCCAGGAGACTCACAACCTTCTCCATGACAAATACCTTAGTAGACTGGAAGTCCATTCTCTTGGTGGAATACTCCAAGAATACCTTTGCTTGAGAGACGATGAAAGGTAGTATTCAGGATGACAGGTACATGATAGTGAATGAAATAATCTACTACAAAGACATGATCTATCTTGTCCCTGAGTCCACACTCAAGGGTAATATTTTGAGGGCAACACATGATGCACCATTGGTAGGGAACCAAGGGTATTTGAAGACCTACAGGCAAGTGAGGGAGAGATTCTCATGGAAGGGTCTCAAAGGGTATGTACTTATTCATATGAGAGAGTGCATTACTTTCTAGCATAACAATTCAGAGCTCACACATCCTGCACGAATACTTCAACCATTGTTGATTCTGGAGCAGAAGTGGGAAAGCATTTCCATGGACTTCATCAATGGATTACCAAAGGCGTAGGGAAAGGACTGTATCTACATGGTAGTGGACATGTTGACTAAATATGCACAATTATTTTCTTTTCCTATGGAATACAACACATCTCAGGTAGCATATCTATTCTTCAGGGAGGTTTTCAAACTCCATGGTATTTTGAGAAACATAGTCAGTGACTGGGATAGAAGGTTTCTCAGTGCATTTTGGCAGGAGTTGTTCAGGTTATCTGGGACAAAGTTGACACCTAGCACTAGCTATCACCCCCAAATAAACAGGTAGACCAAGATAGTAAACAAACGGATCGAGGGGTACCTAAGGAACTATGTGTTAGGGAAGCATCAGGCATGGATAAAGTGGTTGCATCTCAAGGAGCATTGCTACAACACCACTCATCATATGTCCATCGAGATGATCCCATTTAGGGAATTGTATGGCTAGATGCTCCATATTTTGTGGATTTGGTGTTTGGGGAGGGTCAAGATCCCAAGGAAAAATACTGGTTGCAGGAAATCCAGGAAATCTTGAGAATCCTAAAGGAGAATTTGCAGGCCTCTTATAATCAACAGAATATGTATGCAAATAGGCACAGGGAAAAACACACCTTTGAGGTTGGAGATCTAGTATTTCTCAGGCTACAACCTTATAGATAGTCATCACTAAATAAGAGTGTTGCAAAGAAGTTGAAGCATCATTTTTATGGACCCTAAAGAGTAGTCAGGAGATTTGGGGAGGTAGCATATGAGCTAGAGCTACCAGAGAGTAGTAGGATCCAAAACACCTTCTATGTATCCTGCCTCAAGAAGGCATTGGGATAGTAGTTTACAACTTCAACAGATCTTCCTCCACTAGATGAAGAAGGACAATTGGTTCTAGTTCCTGAGAGGATTGTTGATGTCAGGGAATGGAGACTGAGGAGTAGGGTCATTCAAGAATACATGTTTGTATGGATAGGATTGGTCGCAGAAGATGTTACCTAGGAGGGAGAGAAGATCTTACAACATCATGATCTATATTTTCTTGAGGAAAAGAAATCTTGGGAAGAGAGGACTGTAATGCCCCCTTCCAATTGAAAAAATATGACTCAATATCCTATACAACTCTCATAGGCTATATTCAACAAGAAAAATGGAGTCAAGGAGATTTATTTGGTGTGACTGGGTTAAAAGAATGAAAAATCCTAAAAGTGACATTAAATAAAATAAATAATTATATTTAATTGAAATTGGAGGGAAAATAAAGTAAGGGTTTGATTTGGTCAAAAAGGGGAGAGATCTAGAAGGCCCAAAGGAAAGATAAATAGATGGGTAAGACTTCTATTTGGAATTATGATTGGATACCTTATTGGATGCTCTTGTAGCCAACATTTTTGTTATGGTTTTAGGAAAAACCCTTCCACTCTAGGTTTAGTTTCAATGGTGTAATATCTACCCTAGCTAGACAGAGAGGAGAATTCATTCAGAGTCCTCATTTTGGTTCTTAGTGGTATTTGGTTTTATCTTGGAGATAGTTGGGAAGTATATCATCTTGCACAGAGCATTTACAACAGTTTCTGGAGGAGGCCGATATTTAGATCCTCAAGTGCCAGAGAGGGTTTCATGCAACTGTGGAAATATACACCCCCACGGGTTGAGCATGATTTTCCCCATTAGGCCCTACCAGACACCCCACAATCATCCCACGAAGACCTCTATAAATTGGGGTTTGTAGACATTTGTCGGATCAGGTTTGTGAGGGACTTAGGAGGGGATCACCTGCACATCAATGTTTCCAGAAAAACAAGAACAAGGCTTGGTGAGTCTTAGATCAGTGGAAATCATAGATTGACATAATTCCATGTTTTATTGTGTTGTTTATGTAGTATATTATGATTCTACCTCGTAACCATTAGACTTGTGTGCTTAGTAATATTCTGCAACTGTTATTACAACCATTAGATATCATCCTATTGATTTTGGGAGTTTTCCATCCATAATAAGATGTCATGGTTATCTGCTCCATTTTTGTGTAATGGATGTATGTTATATGTTTGACAAAAATCCTCATTGATAAAACTAGTTGTAAGAAGTTAACAACACATTCAAATAAGAAGAAACAACAATTTTGGGGAAAAAAATAAAATATTCCAACCTAACCTTGTTGGGAACATTATCATAGCAGCTAAGATCTAGACAAGTTTGTATTCACAACTCTCTACTATGGATACTGATGACTGATAGAGTGTAATGATTATCAATATAGAAAACCAAATTGAAATCCTAACTTTTGAAATTGTGAATATGGTGTTATCATTATTTCAAGATATTCAATGCAGGAGAAGAAGAAACACAGGGTAAGGAAGGAAAGGACCCAGTGAGACTTGAGAGGGTCGGTGCCCTTCTTGTCTAATTCCTATGTCCTCACTTCAAATGATACTGATGCTTTTCATTTCCCTAATTGATCTTCATTTTATTTTGAAAAGTAGCAGCTAAGATTTGGACAAGTTTGTATTCATAATTTGCTACAATGCACACCGATGACTGATAGAGTGTAATGATTATTAGTACAAAAAAGAAAAATTGAAATCCTAACATTTGAAATTATGAACATGGTGCTATCATTATTTCTAGATATTCAATGCAGGAGAATAAGAAACACAAGAGAAGGAAGGAAAGGACCTGGTGAGACTTGAGAGGGTCGATGCCCTTCTTGTCTAATGCCTATGTCCTCGCTTCAAATGATATTGATGGTTGTGTTCGAACCAAAACTAATTTGTATGCCTTATTTAGATAGTTGGCTTGCTTTCTTTTTATGCTTAATGTCTAGCTAGTTGCTTGCTCAGACTCTTAACACCAAAACAATCACAATAAGCAGTGGGAAGGCGATGAGGTTTTGGAGAGCAAGGCCATGAGGAGGATAAGGTAAGGCAAAACTGAAGAAAAATGAGGTACTATGAGGATTCCAAAATAGGTTTGTCTTTGACCTGAAATTTGGCTCTAAGTTCAAACTCCAAAACTTTCCTTTGTTGTTATTTTAGGACAACAAACAACCAAGAACTTTCTGCTCATAATTTTGATGCTTAAGTGTTCTTTTGAGGTTCCCTTGCAAGTGTTCTCAAACCGATGGTTAGCACATGCAATATACTCAAAACAAATAACACTCCTCAATATCTTCACAACTCTAAAATGTTGATATACACATCTAAGCATGCATGAAAATGGACACAAGTATTTTTGGTCAACATGACCCTGGATAAAGCCCCTCGGGGAAAACTAGTTTGGAGATAGATGTATATAGAAGATATCAAAGAAAAATGTAAAACAAAGAAAACATATACAAGTGAACCTAGTACAATATAAACCACTCTCAGATGCTTTGGAGTCCCTTGAAAATGTTCTTGCTAGCCCATTGAAGCTAGGCACCCTTTGCCTTGGTGTGCCCTTCTTCCTTTGCTAACCCTTGGCCCTCTTTCCTTGTATTTTCCTTTTCTTGAACCTTGAACCTTTTCCTTTTCCTTTTTTTTCCCTTGGTATTGTGCCCTCCTCAGAAGAGTGCCTCCCTCCAAGGCTTGGTGCGCACTAAGCCTAAGTGCGCCCCCCCTCTAGCAAAAACCCACAAATGGTGTATGCCCTCCTTCACCGTTGTGCCCTCTACTTCTATAGAGTGCGACTCACTATGGTGAATGAATCTCCTCCTCAAGGTGCACCTTTCCTCTAGCTTGATGCACCTCTCTCTCAAAGTGTTCCCCTCCACAAGTTAGTGTGCCCCTCCTCTTCAAGAATGCACCCCTACACAAGATGTTTCCCAAGCTTCCATGGTAGACTCTCCATGCAAGATAGCACCTAAGCTATGGATTCTCCTCAACTCTTGACCTCATGTGCCCTCTCCTCCTCAAGAAATGCACCCAAGAGCTTCTCACTTCTCCTCCTCTCCTCTCAAATCTCTCAACTGAAGAATAAGTCTCTTCCTTACCCTTTTCCCTCCTTTAGCCTCTCTTTGGCCAAACCCTAAAAGATCAATGGCCTAGATCCAATCTAGCCATGTATAATCAATGGGTGAGATTTAATCCAAAAATATCACTTAGGAAACCCACTTTCCTTAGTTTTCCACATGTCCTTTAAATCACCCACAAAGTGAATTAAATGTGACTTTAATAACTTAGGTGACATATTTCACTTTTGAATTAAACTCCTAAGTCAATGTGAAATTAGAACATAAAGTAAAGTAATAAGGGTAATATTCTCCCCCTTTGTGTTTAGAGACTCACAAACACAAGGGGACCACTTTCCATGGTACTGAAATCTCAACACTCCCTCTTACTGAGGAAAGTTCCATTCACCTCCAATATCATCCCTGTAGTGGACATGGTTGCTTGCTAGAAAATACTAGGTGAGTATGGATGTACCCTGATCATCAAAAGTGGTCTCTAACACAGATCTTCTCGACCTGGGTGATCTATATATGGAAGTGCATCTCCACCTATCCAATATCACCTATATCTTGGCATCACACCAAATATCTCAACTTTGGCATCTTACCAAGGATTTCTACCTCCTGGCATCTTGCCAATGGTCACTCTCTTGGCATCTCACCAAGAATCTCTCCTCTTGGCATCTCACCAAGATTCTCTGGACCTTGGCATCTCACCAAGATCCTCAACTTGGTCTCTCACCAAATGACTTCCACCTGAAGTGGAATCTGAAGTTGATCTGCTCATCTCCATTTCCAAGTGAGGCCCAAGCCTCTCTGGTGCCCTACTCCCACTCATCAATCTCTGATGGTCCAAAGCCTCTGCACGAACTAGTTGTGTGCTTGACAACTCTAAAACTGAAGTTGTCCTGGGTGGACCAATCACCCCTAAATATGGTGTCCTTGAAAGCTAAGTCTAAGCTCCCTCTAAATCAATACTCTGAGTCATGAGTCCTCCTCAACTATGTCTTCCCACCTACCACTGGATGGTGTATTAGTTGAAAAACAACAAATGGAAAAATCACACTTCCTCTCAAACTAAGTAATGAACTCTTGCTCCTCTGTTGTCACTGTCGTACCATCTTGTTGCTTCTTATTCTTCTTGGGACATTGACCTGCATATTGACCCATCTCTCTAGAAGCAAAGCATCTCACTATGCTCATGTATCTCTCTTTCCCACCCCCACTCTACTGTGGTTTTTACCCTCCCTTCGGACCATGTCTAGCACCACCCTTGTCGGTCTTATTATTTCCCTTAGTCCAAAGATAAATATCCTCATCACCCTATGATATATGATGTTGTCCTAAATATATTGAGATGCATCTCATCTCCTCCTGTACGGATTTGTCCCAAAGTTTCTCCCAAGTAAGCATGACCTCCTAAGCTACAATGCCTCGTACAAATGAACCCCAAGGTTTGGAAAAACTGTTCAAAGTTTTCCTCACCAAGAATTCAGGATCCACAATCTCCCTGAATGTGTCCAACTCATCTCGAATATGTGTAAATATTCCAAGGAATTATCTAATCGACTCTTAATCGAGCATCAAAATTATCTTGAGCTTATCCTACATAACCATCTTCCAGTTCTGATTGGTACTCTAGTACAACTTGCACAATGAGGCCCACATCTCAAAAGAATAGTCCTTCCCAGTCAAATGGGGTATGACGTGGTGTCTCACCACATCAAAAATAGTCCTTTTTTCCTTGGTTTTCTTCTTCCAAATCTGCATCCAAGAAAGGTGAAGGAGAAGGTGCAGGAGGAATCACCATGGGAGCTTGAACTATATTCCATAGCTCAAGATCCTCCAAGACAAATATGATCCTGGTTTTCCAAGGGGACCAGTTGCCAGCTCGGTCTAGCTTATCATCTTCCCTAATCTAAGATATCAACATGGTTGTCCATTGAAACTCACATTGATGCTACACACTGCAAAAGAGTACAACCTCACTCCTGTCAACACGGGTGTGAAAAGAGGTTGTCCTTGTTATCGCTCAGTTTGTAGTTTAGGTCATAGACTAGAGGATAAGGGTCAAACTAGAAAGGTGAAGGAGAAGGTGCAGGAGGAATCACCATGGGAGCTTGAACTATATTCCATAGCTCAAGATCCTCCAAGACAAATATGATCCTGGTTTTCCAAGGGGACCAGTTGCCAGCTCGGTCTAGCTTATCATCTTCCCTAATCTAAGATATCAACATGGTTGTCCATTGAAACTCACATTGATGCTACACACTGCAAAAGAGTACAACCTCACTCCTGTCAACACGGGTGTGAAAAGAGGTTTTCCAACTACAACCTCACTCCTATCAATACAGATGTGAAAAGAGGTTGTCCAACTCATCCTCACTCCTATCCACACAGGTGTGATAAGAGGTTGTCCACAAATGTCCAAAAAACTTCCTACAAACTGTCCAACAAATCTATCAACAAGCTATCCAACAAACTATCAACTAGCTGTCAAATAACTGTCCCAAAAATCTGCCAACAAGTTGTCAAGAAACTGCCAACTGTATGCTCTATAAATCAACCAGTCTTTTCCACCAAGGCTCTAATACCATGAAGAAAACCGAGGTACTATGAGGCTACTAGAAAAGTTCGGTCTTTGACCTAAAATTTAGCTCTAAGTTCAAACTCCAAAACTGTCCTTTTCTGTTGTTTTAGGACAACAAACAATCAAATAATTTTTGCTCATAATTTTGATGGTTAAGTTATTTTTTGAGGTGCTCTTGCAATTGTTCTCAAACCGGTGGTTAGCACATGCAATATTATAAAAACAAATAACACTCCTCTAGATCTTTACAACTCTAAAATGTCGATCTACACATATAAGCATGCATGAAAATGATTTGATGGACCTTTGTATAAAAGGTCGATGAATGTAAATTATGTTATCCAATAGAAAATGGATAAGTGTTGCATGACTGATGGTGGAGGGGTGTACTAAGAAAGACCACAAATTCTATGAAAAGAGATGGTGAAGGGGACCATGAATGGTTGCATTAACCTTCACCAAACCAGTACCTTACTGGATTTAAATTTCTCAAGGCCAAAACAATCCTCTGACCCAGAAATGAATTACAATCAGGATGGTATGTCGGAAGACCTTCTTAAGAGTTAATGAGGGGATGGGGTAGAGAACCTATATGTAAGGCTTCTAGACCTGACCATGGATTGGGAATTTGAGCCACACATAACCTTATTGAGACAAACAAGAAAGGAAAGTGTGGTGGACAGAGGAAGACGTGCAAAGAGTGCAGAGACAAGACGTTAATCTCTCGAGTTCAAGGAAGAACGAGGAGATAAGTGTTTTGGTCGCAAGAAATGGCTGAAAAGGTTATGATACAAGCTGATAAATGAGGTCAGTCCTCCTTGCTTGGTATCATGTAAACCATTGCCAAGGTACTGCGGGAGAAGGAGAGTAACCTTCGTCCCTATCTATTTCTATGTTGAAAGAAGATATTCAATATAAAAGCATTGTGGTCTAGCTTGGGGGTGGCTAGTGATAAATTCATTAGGAGTGACTAAGCATATGGTTGGGTGAAAACATGAACCCCTTCCAGCAGTCGCTTCATGTTATCTGGTTCTGATAAGTGTTTTCATACTCTATGCATTGAATTGGGAATCAATGATTGCATGCATGTATTTACATATATATAAATGGTTTATGTATTGAAATGGTTAAGTTACATGTATACATTGGCTTCCTTGAGAACTTATGCTTATGTTTTTCCCGTATGCTCCAATTTAACCCTCGAAGGAGTTTTCCCAGGGAGCTACCTCATAGTTCTGGCGTCATAGCAAGCCTCTTGGCATTGTTACCGTCTCAGAAATCCCATGGGTTTACCCCACCCTATTTCAAAACTTAAACTTCTGTGAGATAGGAAGGTGTTTCCTTCAAACCAGTAGCTTGAGAGACCTTAAACTNNNNGAGATAGGAAGGTGTTTCCTTCAAACCAGTAGCTTGAGAGACCTTAAACTCATGCCCACAGCCTTAACCAAAACCCAGATAAGAGTAGATCTCATAGCCTGAGAGTCATCAGAAGGTCCATGTGACCTAGATCTAGGAACCCTGCGTTAAGCCCAAAAGGAGCTAGCTCATGATGGTTTCGGAGTTTCGGGAGCTCGAAGCCCTAGTATGTCAAACTTCACGATAGTCAAAATCACCCAAACTCCCAGAGTAACAAGAACCGTAGATGAATCAAGAACATGATAGAGGAGATGAATGTGAGTCATTAATCGGAAGGAAAACTGATCTCAGTCGTCATATCGACATAAATATCCACTGGAGTTAATGGATCAAACACTAGTTGTTCGATTAGATCGATGGTTGGGAATCATTGCGGAGTACTAAGGCAAAATTAATGGATGTGCTAGTTCACGGCCCTGCAATCAACCAATGTCAT
>CBVK0101354928.1:0-10671 GCA_900067695.1 Picea abies | reverse complement strand
GCTAGTTCACGGCCCTGCAATCAACCAATGTCATTGATCTCGTCGAGGTGGAGGATCAACGACCACGATTAAATAGAGTTGAGCAAGCACTTTTCAGATTGCGGAGATTGAAATCTTTGATAAAGAGAGAGCACGTTGGGGTCCCACAATCACTGTGAACTGTCAATCTGTGAACAAATTGGTATTGGTCGGATATCGACCATGATATCTGAGGGATGTTGAAAGACGATTAGACTAGAGTGACGAAGCACAGTGATACCATCCATGGTGACGTGGATTTCAGCTTGACGAGCCATGTGCCACCTGGATTCATGCACATCACATACCCTATAACCCCTTTGGAATGTGACACATGTCATCCCAGATGAGGGAACGTGTCACCCCTGACCCATCTACATGTCATCCTTTGGTACATGCCCACCTAGCCAACGTGGTTGGTGAAGGGACCCAAAGTGTCGTAGTAGCGGAGTAGATCTAAGTTGTTCATTGGTAAGGACATGTGTCACTAGCTCCCGCACTCCAGAGCAAAAGTACTCTGAAAGAGTTGAAGAGTGGAGGGTCAAGAACTCTCAAAGGCTGAAGAGTCGGATTTCATCGTGACTGTTAAATAGAGGAGGACGTGTGTCAGAAGGTCCAACACTCCGGAAGGATTTCACTCTGGGGGTTTGTGCACATGAAGACTCGATAACTACCAAAGCCCGAAGTCTTGAAGTAAATCTTAGTCATTGGCTCTGAGAGGAGTGTGGATCGTGGATTTGGTATGTGCGTGTTCGCGAGTTCAAAGTTCGATGGATTTGAAATTAGGTGTGTCAAGAACAATTGAAGTCCAAAGTTCTGAAGTGTGCAGGAACAAAAGATTAAGCCCACGGTTTTGGCCAGGGTCACATAGAGGACTCTGCAAGTACTCACAAAAGTGGATTTTCATCATCGAAGTAAGAATGTTGGAAGTTTCGAGACATCGGAGAACTTGGGAGAGGTATATATTCCATCTCTGAGCTCGGTTCTGAGTGGTTGTAACTAGGAATTAATCATGGGTAAATTTGTTTCAATGAGATAATAATTAAAAATAAATTAGTTGCAACAAGAAGTTGTGAGTTTGGTAATTATGGGAAAAGTAGTTGCAAGTGGGTTAAGTAGTTGAGAGTGGGTTAGCCCTAAAAGAGGGAAGTTGGGTAAAATAGTTAGAATATGATCCCTAAAGCAAGGAACTTGGGAAAATATAAACAAGAGATAAAGAGAATCTTATTAGCACTGTTGGAGAAGGATATTTTGGGAGCAAAGTTCGAGGAATAAGGAAGAACACAACAAACTAGGAAGGAAGCTAAGGAATGGACCAAAGAAGAAGTGTGCACTAGGAATCAAGGAAAAGTAGTGTGAGGAAAAGAAGAGTCAAAGAAAGAAATGGTTGGATAGAAGACCAACCGTGCGCAGGAGGTTGTAAAGTGGACAAACCTAATCCACTAGGGTTAGGGTTTTGGTAATCAATGTAATGGAGTTAACCCAATTTTGATAGTATTTATAGAGGTTGTATGAGGTAGCTAGGATATCATCATGATAGCTTGCATTGTAATGAGAATATGTCCTAAGTACTTGTGAGTTTTGAAGTAAGTCATTTTTGGTTGTATGATTTGAGGAGATCTAGTAATGTTGAGTTAGATGGATTATAATTGAGGGTCGGGTCACAAGTTGTGTAGCTTGGTGCGACACTGGTCAACCTCACCTACACTCGTGCATTCCAAATATAGTTTTGATGTAATGTGCATAGTGCATAGATTTGATGAAGAATAATAAGACACAAAATATCTTTGTGGATGTAGCCCAGGGGGGGTGAACCATGATAAACTATTGTGTCGATGTGTGAAATGTTGATCTTGTGTCTTTTATGATGAATACATGGATGAATGAATGGATCTGTTAGATTTAGTTTACACTTCGCACTAGATCTGCTATGTTATTTTACTACATAATTAATATTAAAGGTTAAGTGAATGGTAGATATGAATGATGGTATAGTAGAATGATATATATAAAGTAGAAAAGAATGCCTAACATCCCCATGAGCACCATCCCTTCCATGACTATAGACATTTGGGTCCTGCAGTCACCCATAAGCCATATCAGGTGAGACTGTGCTATGCACTATGTGCGCAATGTTTCCTTCTGTTCTCCAAAAGGGCCAATGGTTTGTAGGGTTTGTTGGAAACCTAAGGTAGAACCCAAGTCAGCCCAAAAATTCTAATAAATGGTTCCGCTGTCAGTTGGAACTTGGAAAAAAAAAAAAAATTGGAAGGGATTTGATGAGAAGGACAGTGAAAAGAATGTAGTGGTAGAAGGGGATGTTCAGACCATGGAATCCGACTAAGAAGGAGATTGAAATATGGTTGGAGACAAAGAAACTCAAGTTTGTGCAAAAAGATAACAGAAGCTCCAGGTATACACCACGCCAGTATTTGGACAGGTATGTGTTTACTAATTTGCATGAGGCATTTTTTTGCTATTTTCCATAGTTGTTGCAAGAGTGTATATTGAGGTTGAAGGATACTCATCCCACTAATCAGATTAGATTAGTAGAGTGGAATACCGAGAATATTGTGCAGTTGGAAAGAGTTAATAATAAATTCACGCACAAAGTGGATTTTTTGGTTACACAATATTATTGCAAGATTTATTATTGAGTTTGTATTCGATACCATGAAGTCATACACTACTGCAGAAAAGGAACTCTTGAAGATACCAAGAGGGAGGTACATCAGATCAATTTACATGTTGATTAAGATCGTATTGCATGATAAAGGCATGATGACCATGGCATCAAAAAATTAAAACACTCTGTGTGCATGGGGAGACTGGGGGAAGAACTAAGGAAGATCTGAGATATGGAGAGAGCTCTAGAGAGAGGCTAGAAGAAAGAAGCAATGGACCCCATTACGATGGATGAAAAACATACCAAGGAGATATTAAGGAGAGAGGGAGTGACGTGCAGCGAAATACCCTACAGTATAAGATCAATAGTAAGAAGAGGACAATAGCCAAAAGAGAGGGCTTGGACAGTGATGAGGAAGAGGTATAATATCCTCATGCTACGAGGAAGATTAAGGATATCTTATGCACCACATATGAGAGGAAAAATAGAGGTCAAGGGTCTGGTGCAAAAGAAGGCTCTACATTCCATATTAGAATTAGTGTGGAACCAAAAACCCCATGTGCAACTAAGACATCTGAAGAAAAAGAACTGGTTGGCCAGCAAGTGATTAATGGTAGAATGATTTTAGGACGAGGGTCCATTTCAAGTGGAAGTATTACAGCTAGTAGTAGTCAAGTCTCTACACCGCGTGGAGGTGGTAGTACAACAAAATTCACAATGGAAGGATAAGATCCAACTATTAGGTTACCTGACTTTCATGGAGAAGGGTCGGAGGACCCAGAGAAGCATTTTTTAATTTGTGAGAATATTTGGGAAGCCAAGCAGATTACAGATGAAGATACAAAATTTGTACAGTTAGCCATAACATTCAGAGACTGCACACTGGATTGGTATATGGGCCTCACAGTAAATAATCCACAAGGAGAACCTACAACCATCGCAGATGTAAATAATAAATTAATCAATGAATTCCATTGATTGACTTTAGAGGATTAGTTCATGAATGAGATGACAGAAATCAAGTAGAAACCAGGAGAGTCGGTTTGGGAGATTGATCAGAAGTTCAAAAGGTTGAAAGGTAAGTTGAAGTACCTTATTACAGATATGCAAGATAGGAACTTATTTGTTAATTTATAATTGTCACATCTTAAGTATCCATTGAGGCGACAAAAATTCCAGACACATGTTGAGGCTCTACAAGCATCCTTGAAGTTAGAAGAAAATCAATATAAACATACAGATCTAGTTGTGGAAGAGATGAGAGAATATATGAAGAACCTGACATTTCAGTTGAACCAGAATAAAGGGAAGGAAAAGAGAGAAGAAGTATGGTGTACCTTGTGTATAACAAAAGGATATCATATGAATGAGTGCCCAACCTATGCACAATACTTGGGAACAAGAATTCCAAATCCTTTACTAACGGGAGGGCCATGGTGTGAGATGTATAGAACACATGGACATGATCCTTATAATTGTCCCATGATGCAAAAGTATTAAACAATTCCCAAGACTACATTTGTAATTTTTGCAAGTCAGTTGGACATGAAGAAAAGGACTGTAAAAACTTGGAGATGATGAAGGAGTGGACTTCAAATGCATATAGGGTGCAGGATGAATCGATGACAGGGAAACATGCACAATAGTTTACAGTGCCACCACAATATAATAATGTGCAATAGTTTGGACCACCATCATAGTACAATAATGCATATCCACAATATAATCAAGCACCACAACATAATACACCGCATAGAGATAATCAAGGAAACAGAGGAGGATTCAGAGGAATAGGTTGTCGATGAAGAGCATTTGGAGGAGGTAGAGGACCAGTAACATGTCATAGTTGTTAGAAACTTGGACACTATGCAAGATATTTTCCACATCCACCAGTGACATGTATGTATTGTCGTGCAGTAGACCATGATACAAAATACTATCCAACACTTTTGGTAAAGATACAAGAAAAGAGGAATCAAAATAATTCGAATGTGTAATGGATTGTTATGTAAACTATGGAATATTATGGGAAGAACATCAATATATTGACTAGAGGTGGAGCCAAGACATGAGTAGATGTAGCAAAGCATAATTAGGATCTACACCAGTGGGTAAGGAAGAATGCAACACTTGAACAAAATTTTAATGCACACAAGGAAAAAGATACCTTCAAGCAGGCTAGACAAGAGATTTTGAAGGAGAATATTGTGTCCACTTCAGGAAAAAATCCAGTAGATGATGTACCATTCTATGAAATGCCTCAGTTATTTGATTAGACCAACAGATAAAAGACTTCAAAACAAGTAAGCAATCTTAGAATTTTTTTGGGATCATGTTTGAAGTTGTTGAATGATAAGACATCTCTACAAGTGTTACAAAGTATGTTAGAAAAGTGCAGTTCTAGAGAAGAAATGAAATTAGAACATAAGAGAGTCAATCAGGTTCGTAAGAAGATAAGGACAAGTAGGGAATTCAGTTTGAATGCAAACATTGGATATTTCAATATGGGGGATATCATACTAGATTTGGGATCTGAAGTTAATGTTCTGCCTACAAAGACATGGGAAGCTATGGGGGAACCTACACTAGGGTATTAACCTATTCATTTGAAGCTAGAAAATCAACATAGAGTGGTGCCAATTGGTAGATCGAAGGGAATATCAGTATATCTAGATGGTGTGTGCACCATGAGTGACTTTGAAGTGATTGACATAGTAGACAACACTCAACCTTATCCAACATTGTTGGGACTGGATTGGGCATTTCATAATCAGGATATTATCAATTTGAAGACTAGGAAGATGATATTTGAGTCAGGAGAGTACATATTTATAGCACCTTGGGATCCCTCAAAAGGTGGAAGGTACATTGAACCTACAACATATAACTTCATTTCAGACGAGGTAAATCAGTTTAATAAAACCACCACACACGCAGAAGACTATATTAACCCAAATGCAGATGGTATGCTAAGTTGGAGGAGTATCATTTTGTGTGCATAAAACTCTGATACAGGTCTAGAGAATTGGAAACGGTGTTTACATGAGCTATCTACCAGAAGATGTTCCCGAATGACATGTGCACTGAGGTGGATCGGGTCAGAGGTAAGAGAACCTCCTACTTTTCATGGTCAGAATAATTTGGAAGAATTTTTAAGAAATTTTGAGTTATATGTTATGGAAAATCAAATATTTTTATTCTTAGATATGGCACTGAAAGAAACACATGCACATTGTTGGGGTGCTCATAAAGAGAATATTAATAATGGGTATCAATGCAAGAGATTACTGCACATTAGATTTGGCGCAAAGCAGGAGAATAGATATTTGGAGAAGTATGATGGGATTGGAAAACCCAGAGAACATATAGATAGATTCATGGGCCAATGGAGATTAGTACCAGCATAGGAGTGGCCTCATCACTTTATTCATACATTGAAAGGAATTCCAAGGAATTGGCATACAGAATTGGAACTGCATAGAGGAACTGCAAATTGGGAAGAAATACAACAGAACTTTGTCATTACATTTTCATTTGAGCATGAGAATCCAATGGTGGATACAACATTGAAAGTAGTAAGAGTCAAGATATTTGAAGAACTTGAATTTGAAATTGTCACAGCTAATTAGAATCAGAAGCGACAAACAATCAGATAGTTACTACATTGCTATCACATCGTAGAAAATGATCCAGAAGAAGAAAATCCACGTGATATTAAGGTTATAGAAGTTGAAGGGTAAAGAGAACTAGAAGGTCCAAAGTTAGACTCAGAATATTTTGTTACACCACTAAAGATAAAGAAGTTAAACATTGGAACATAAGAGAATCCAAAGATTGCAAGCATTGGTGATTATTGGGACAACCTGACAGTGGAAAGCATAACAGAGTTACTGCGTGAGTATAGTGACCTATTTCCAGCAATGTTTTCAGATATGAAAGGGGTAGTAGGAGAACTTGGAGAAATGAAGATCCCTTTGAAGCCAGATGCAAGACCAATAAGATAGAGACTTTACAGGTTTAATCTAGTGTATAAGAAGAAAGTGAAGGAAAATTTTGATAAAATGTTAGAAGCTGGTGTAATAGAACCTGTGGAAGAATCTGAATGGATTATCCCTATGGTAGTGCAAGAAAAGAAGTAAGGGGGAATAAGGATTTGTGTCTACTTAAGGAAGTTGAATGATGCATGTCTACATAATCCCTTCCCTACTCCATTTACAGATGAAGTATTGGAGAATGTAGGAGGTAAAGAAGCATATTCATTGAATGATGGATTTTCAGGGTATCACCAGAAGATCGACATAAGACTACGTTTGCTACAGAATGGGGGTCATATCAGTGCACAATGATGCCTTTTGTATTGAATAATGCCCCTGTTATTTTTTCAAGAGTAGTGGTAGTTTCATTTAAGGACTTTATTCATAAGTTTTTGAAAGTTTATTTGAATGCTTGGACAATGTTTAGTTTATTGAAACCACTTCCAGGCCAAATGCCTTGACCCCAAGAATCAAGTTTTAGTATTGTTGGTTTTATGTTAGTTATTTATCCCAAGTATATCAAAAAAAAAATTGTTATGCCCTGCGCAGAAATATAGTGTCTAAACATTTACATTTTTCTTTTTAAACTAATCTTAATGATTACAGTCTTTCTTCATTTAAAGGGATGGACTGGTTTCCCTACGAGGTAGTCCAGTCTCCAAAATTGTGAACAAGTCTATGGGTTGATAGCCTATTTGTGCTTAAAGGATTAGTTTCCCTTCAAGGAAATCCAAGCTCTAGAACTGAGAATCATCATATTGTATGTTTCATTTGATTTTGACAGGGAATATATATATATATATATATATATATATATATATATATATATATATATATATATATATATATATATTATTTGTCAAAAGATAAAAATAAGAAAGAAAGAAAAAATAAATTGTTCAATGTGGAGTAAAACTTAGTAAATAAGTGAAATGTTCAATGGAGGCATTAGCATATGCACAAAGCAGTGTAAAGTGTTTGGAGTAAAAACATTTATCATAAAACTTTGTAAAAATAAGAAAAAAGGTAAAGTGTTTAATGTGGAGTAAAAATTAGTAAATAATTGAAGTGTTCAATGGAGAGGTTAACATATGTTGTAAGCTATATAAATAAGTGAGTGTTCAATGGGATGTTAGCATATGCAGGAAGCAATGTAAAATGTTTAAGGGTTAGGATGGACGAGAATCAATGCAAAATATATGCACATATATAACTTCCACACCTCCGCATAAATATATCCCTGCACAACGAATACTTAGTCTAATAGTTATCAATGTTATCAATAATAGAATATTGTTATGCATATGCATATGCTTAACAAAATTATTTTTACGTATATTAAAAATAAAAAAGTTAATTATTAATTTAATAGAATTTAATTATACATATTTAGCACAAACATATAGTTCGCACAAATATAGCTTCTTCACCTCCACACATGTATATCCATGCACAAAAAACACCTAGTAAATAAAAAAAATCTTCAGCACAAACATATAGTTCGCACACATACAATGTTATCAATAATAGAATATTGTTATGCATATGCATATGCTTAACAAAATTATTTTTACGTATATTAAAAATAAAAAAGTTAATTATTAATTTAATAGAATTTAATTATACATATTTAGCACAAACATATAGTTCGCACAAATATAGCTTCTTCACCTCCACACATGTATATCCATGCACAAAAAACACCTAGTAAATAAAAAAAATCTTCAGCACAAACATATAGTTCGCACACATATAGCTTTTGCGACTCCGCACAGATATATCCCCTCACCGCGATAGCTTTCGTACCTCTACAAAGGTATATCCCCACGCAACAAACACTTAGTAAATAAATTACATCTTCAACACAAACATATATTCCACCCACATATAGCTTCTGCACTTCTACACATGTATATCCCTACACAACGAACACATAAATAACATACATAAAAAACGATGTAGTTATTTATTACGGTTGGTGCTTTTAGATTTGTTGATTTCATTTTCCTATCAAATTCAAATTATGAAGTTTATTTATTTACCATAGTTTTTTATGTGTTGAGGATGTGACAATTTTGTTAATCAATTTTATTAGATGTGGCCATATATAAATATGATGTTTCAGTTCATTAGTAGATCCCTCTTGTGTGAATAGATAGCAATTATTTTTAAAAAACTCTTATGCTAAATGTTTTTGCATCAACAATACTAAATTTTTTCACTTGTTTTTTATTTATTCTTGTCATTCTCCTCTTGAATAAACAATAATGCTATTGTTCTATATTTCATGTATTGTTTAATTATTATCTTTTGACAAAAAATATTCATTGTCTGTGCATTTAATTATATTAAATTTCATTGTTGAGCATATATTTCTCAACTAACTCGGCATCATGCAACCCTTGTTTATCACTTGTAATGGTTATTGTATTAATCGACTCTTAATAAATAATGTATTCATAACTTTATGATACAAAAATAAGCAATCAATAGGTATTGTAATTAATCTAATGTATTCATTTATAATGTGAATGGATTAAATCAATTAAGCCTAATTTAGGTGGTTAGGAGGAATGATTATTATCCTTATCACTCGGTTATTTTCTCACGTTGGAAAAGCCACCATACATATTCAAAAAAAAAAAAAAAAAAAAAAAAACAAATGTGAATAGATTCATAACAAGTAATACTAAATTCATAGTCTTATATTTAATCTCTTTATGTGTACTATAATTTAATGGGCTTATGACTATATTATTCTATTTGGTATTATTATTAACTATAAAGTTGTGAATATATTAATTATTATGAGTCTATTAAAACATGTGTATGTACATCTCCATAGACTTTACAGTGAAATTGTTGAGCGGAGGAGTCCCTTGTCCCACAAACAAGAAGTCTCATCCACCACTTTGATATATGACTTGATCATGACCTTAAAATTATTATTATTAAAAAATATTTTTCTCATTAATAATATAAATATTAACGTTTAAATTATTTTTTATGACTATTAAGTCTATTCAAGTTATCATATACTTTAATTTGTTATCATTTAATGGTGGTAACTTATATTATTTACTTTACATATATTATGTAACTTCATTGATCCGGATCTCAGGGGCTAGATCTGGAAGGCTTGAATGCCGAGAGATGAGGAGCTTAGAAATGTCAATCTTGCATAAAAAGAAGCATGGACAAAAACAACATGTAAATGAAGTGCTTGGGAGGTGAGACTCAAAGAAGAGCATCACCTCTAAAACTAACTACTAGTAAATCACTCAAAGCTAATGGAAAATCGTGACTTTGGGGGTTGTGAACATCCTTTTGCAAATCCATTCATAACTTCTGCTACAGGTGATGAAATCCAATTCCGTCGAAGACCCATTTGAACTACTGAAGATATATTTTCATCCATATGTGGAACTCCTTTTGTAGTTTCCTGAACAAAGAGAAAAAAACTGTTGAATATGGTGGTACGGACGGCCTCCTTGGGTAAAATACATGCTGATATTAAATCAATGATATCTCTCAAACTAGGAATCCAAATGAGATTCCGTGAAATGCCCATTTGATATCTTGAAGATATCTTTCCAGAAATATATGGAAATCCTTCTGTAGTTTCCTAAGCAGGGAGAAAAATACCATTGAATATGGTGGTACGTGCGGCCTCATTGGGTCAAATACATGATGAAATTCAATCGTTGATATCTCTCAAACCAGAAAGCCAAATGAAATTCCGTGAAATACCCATTTGAGATATTGAAGAGATATTTCCAATGAGATGTGGAAGAGCCTTTGAAATGTTGTATAGAGGTCACAACACCTCTTTGAAGTTGGCTAAGTGTAGAAGACCACAAATGACGCCAAGGGTTTGTAGAGCAACATGGGTTATTGTAGAGGTTGTGGAACCTTTGTGGGCAACATGGACACCCTGCAAATTTGTTGAAAATGTTGCAGACCAATGGATGTAGTGGATCCATGTATAGATGT
>CBVK0101354919.1:0-12762 GCA_900067695.1 Picea abies | reverse complement strand
CTTTACTTTACCCTTTTTGTCCTGTGTCTTGGACTAGTTGTCTAGAGGCTATTGGTTAGGGTTGTCTTTACTGTGCTTTGGTTGTTGCATATTTATAGAACTGAATTCACCTTTGTTCTGGTGCCTAAATTTCTTCTCGATTTTGACAGCATATCGATAGGCAACCCCCAACGATGAGATGTTTAGGAAATCCATTTCGGTTTTGACATACCTATGCAAAGCCCCACGGTATTTTAGAACCAGATTTTGCTAAAAGTATTTGATACCCAACTTGGTGTGCAAGGTATGGAAAGTATTTGTGAACTCCAAAACTGTTTGTCTCTTCTCTTGCTACATTGTGGTCCATCTCATGTATTGGTCTTCATAGTTATCAACAAGATAGTATTGTTCTTTGACCGCATCCACAAAAAAATATCGAGTGGGCTCAACCCCATATATTCCAGAGTCCTCTGTTGAACTTTTCTCCCAGTAATTTTCCCACCAATTTTTGACATGGGGGAGAGCCTTGATGATTGCAAAGGTAATATTTTCCCTGTTGGAAAAATTTTGAATAGAGAAATAATCGTCTAATAGATTTAACCATTTTTCTAGGGCATCTGCATCTATTTGACCTTCAAATATGGGAATATCAAAATTAACTTGTACCTTTAAGGGAGAGGTTCCTCCAAAATTGCCTCTTGATGAATATGTTCTTGTTTCTATCGGTAGGCGTTGAAGGATGTGAGAAAAATTCTCCATCATTTCATCCTTCTGTCACGCGAGAGCTTGCTCAAGAAACAAGTTAATAGAATATTTTTCTCTATCATTTTTATTTTCTTCCACCATCGATGGTTTCTTGGCATGCGAGAGTGATTGTCCTAAAGAGAGACAAACTCAAGACCCAACTTGCTATACTTGGACCTCGTTGGGGACATGCATTGAAAATGATCAAGAGAAGCCTGCTCTGATACCACTAATCCAGGTTATTTTCAAAACAAAATGAAAGAAAAGATATTACAATGAAATACTCATGAATATTTTTAGAAATAGAGAAATACAACAATACTTGATTTCTATTAGTGAAAGAATAGTAAAGAGACTACAAAAATATAGAGTGCAAGACTCTCTAGAATGGTGGGAGATTTATCTCTAAGAAAAGATGTGACATCTACGCTCATTCACAAGAAGATTATTACAATGAGTCTTTGAAGTCCTTTTTTATGATAAACATGAATTCAAAAACCCTAGACATCCAAAAACCTAACACTCGGGTCGTAACTTTTTTATATGATCTCCGATTTAGGTGTGTGATAGCCCATTGGAAAGGCTTTTTAGAGAACCGTCGATTATATCGTCAAACTCTGATTTTGTCTATAGTTTGACTGTGTCATGCCAAATCACACTTTTTAGGGTCACAAAATGTCCCTGGAAGTACAACAATATGTTTTGACATACAAAAATACAAAATAAGCCAGTTGGATTAGGTGGGAAGCCACCAATATCCACTTGGAAGATGTGTAGGGCTTTAGAAAACCATGGAAGATGTGTAGGGCTTTAGAAAACCCTAGAAGTGTAGAACACACAATTAAAAATAAGTACAAAAGAACATGTTGAACTAAAAACTGACAAGAGGAGCCAATTGGAATAGGTGAAGAACATGTTGAACTAAAAACTGACAAGAGGAGCCAATTGGAATAGGTGGGTGGCCACCAATATCCACCTAGATCAGGTGGATAATTATTTTATCATAAGTTCCTGAGGGTAGGGAACAATCCACCAAGTGGATTACGATACTTATGAAGGTGACAGATGTTAATTTGAAGGCACACAATATATATTGGTTGCCTTAGTGTATTTTAGGCATTATTCAAAATGCATTATTTATGATTGACTCTCGTGTGCAGAAGGGGTCAATTCTGAAAGAGGAGGACTATTACCTTAATAAAAAAGAGAATCTTTTAATGAGTTGTGGGGATGTAATGAGAGTTTACTATCGAAGAGATGGGTTTTTAGGCCCATGAGTAGTCTCTCTAGATGAGAGATTGGTTTTTGAGAAGTGGGTTGTCAAACTCGTGGGCATACTCTCCAGGTGGGAGTTTCATTGAGAATTGTTCCCTGGCGTGCTAAGACTTAGTTCCAGTGCTTAGAGAATTATTGTCCAGCCTATTGCTAGTAACTCTCAAAGGGAAGTGTGGTATTCGAAGGATTGTTGAGTAGAGAAGGGGCACACTTCCTTGGGTATGACGGGTGCACGTGAAATGAGGGATTGTTGGCTAGTTGCAGTAGTGGGCACCTAGGACTGATAAATTCTATTAAGAATCATACCTTATGTTGTCACTATGAACCCCTTTTCCTTGTTGGAGTTAAACCCCATATCATGGGTAAGATGTTCCTAAAATATTATGAGAAACAAAGTCTATGGCTGGGAGGAACGTTTGAGTTATGTGAATAGTTGGTGACTTTCATAAAAGATATGTGTTTTTATGTGCTTGTCCTATATACTATGTGATGGTTTGTCTATGTATGATATAGGTTAATTATTCTATGTTGTCGCACATAAGTAGTAGTTGTTATTTTTTTAAATGCTACTTGTGCATGTAAGTATGGTGCTTATAGCTTGTATTTGTAATTGTGCATGGATATGACGAATGTTGATCATCTTACCTCTTAAGTTAACCTTATGATTTTGGTTATAAGTCTTCAAGAAGAGGATTTAATGGTCGGGTGCATAGGAAAGTAACTTGTGTTCACATGAGGCTGGAACTCATGTGTGCATTCAAGGAATTAGACCCCTTGCATAGGCAAATTATAATTGGCATGTGATGCCAAGGTGGTTGCATGCATGATTGTGATGTGTGATCAATATGTTGATGCACACAGTTGTTTGATTTAATTCCATTGCTTAAATTTGTGTTAAAAAGGTGAAATTTGGTCTGGTGTGATTTAGTTTGAGTTTGAGCGCACTACTTCAAGTGATATTCTGCACACTATTTTTTAGTGCATAATCTACGCAGTGTATTTTTGGAGTAGCATGGCCCAATAGGATGTTGTGGATGTTACACTTTAGTTTATTTAGATCTATAGAAGTTGAGGTTTTGTGACGTGGCCTAGTCTGGGGTGAATAGGGACGTTACATTGTGGTATCATAGCTTACTTTGGAAGAAGTGTGTGGTGTGAGCCAACCAGGGGAGGATGGGGATGTTACATTGTGGTATTAAATCTTACTTTGGAAGAACTATGTGACATGGAATAACCAAGAGAGGCTGAGGACATTACACATGTCAATTCATGGGGGATAAATTGAGACCCTCCTTTAATGAATATATTCCTATTGAATTAACACATTATTTAGGAGAGGGATATAGAAACCATTTAGTACCTTGGAGCTTATAGTCCTTAGTGGAAGGATTCCTTGCAATCGAAATTTACTTTACATGAATGAATCTTGATCAATTGTTTATATGATCATTCAACATTAGATCATCTATTTAGACTCACTAGTTTTCTAGGTAACGTTGAGCCGATTTTCATCATAAATGGGTCCCCTTTCATCTATTAATGGTATACCTCAATGAATGGTAATCATATTGTCTCTACCATCCTTGAAATCATCTCATTTATTTGCATGATGTAGAATTTACCATTGGGATTTGGGAAAAATACATTGGGTTTTAGGACACATCACTCATTCATGCTACCCCTCCCAAGTAGCGATGGATTATATCGTTACTGTATTAGTAATTTGAATACAACGGGGGCACTCTCATTGGGGCTTGATGTGTCTTCCTGATGTATACTGTGACATAGATCCACATTGTATTTTCTCGTGGCTATGCTCTCTTTGATGACACAAATCCATATTTTACTTTTTCATGGCCATAGTCTTGCATTTGACTTCATGGATCTATAATGTATTGTGTTGGTGGACATTATTTGTCTCTCTTTCGAGCATGGGGTATTCTTACTGTTTGGTTGATGTATGATTGTAGGTACTTATCGGTTCCTTTATATTCATCACCTTCCTTATTCTACCTCACATTCATCATTATTATAAAAAAAAATTGCGATCAATTCCTCTTATGAACTCACACATTAGGGGGAATATGTGATAGTTTTATTTTCCACCCTAGGGACACATGGAGAACCCATTGATGTTTCCCTAGTGAGACACACTCTTAAACCTTGTATTTCACTATTTTTTAGGGAGGTTTCACTCTGAACTACTAACATATTTCAATCAATCATGGGTTGTATCACTGATAACATGAAACTAATCACAAGTTTCATCATTGAAAACCCCAACCATACTTGTAACCTTCTAGATTTGATGATCTATGAGGATATTAACGTTAGGTGACTTGTTTATCTTGTGATATGAGATTGGAAACTCTCGATATAATTTAGTTTCATTAATTTCTAGAGATATAGAAGCATCCCCTAGCCTCCTCCATCAATCTATATAAAGAAGGAAGATATAGAAGCATCCCCTAGCCTCCTCCATCAATCTATATAAAGAAGGAATTCCAAGGGTGAGAGGAGGAATAATATACATTAGACTTCTGCTGCATAAATTTCATAGGAGATATTCTTCAGGATTTGGTATTTATACCAAGTAATCCTTAATTGTGTGAGGAATAAGGGTGAGATGGATAAAGGTCCAAGAAAAACTTCAATCATGAATTAAGTTAAAATACATTAATTGATGTACCTATTTCTCCGCTATTAATATAAATCTACACAATTTCCCCCTTCCAATGTCATTGTACTTAGTCATAAATGATAGACCTATTCTTTTGTTGAGTATATCAGATTAGATGTGTATTATATTTGAATTAATTAATTCTTGAACAGGTTTTAGGATTGGTATTTTTTGTCCCCTTATGTGCAGGAAGAAGGTTGCATGAGATGGAGTTGGATCTTTGGAGCTGCATCAGCTAGGATTATGTAAGGACAACCATTAGAGAAAAAGTTTGCCATTCTAATTCCTAGCATTAATAAAAATAAATTTGATATATGCAGGGAAGACTATGTAGTGGTCTATCCTATAGTTTGTATCATGTCACAAGTATATCTAAGGGAGTGCTCAACTATTTACAGAGGGGATTTCTCCACAACATCTTCTCTTCTGAATATACATATATATAAATGATCTCTTTTAGAGAATTGTGAGATCAAATGATAGATTCAAGAGATATTATAGAAAGGTCACATTCAACCAAATTTATCACCTATAGGAGCCTATTTTTTCTTATTCAGAAGGAGTATTGGACATGATGATCCTATAAATAGCCTTGAAAAGAGTCATAATCAAGAACCCATATCCCATCCCATAGATTTGCAATATTTTCAATAAAAAAAAAGTGCCAATAGTTAAGCTAGATTGGTATTAATTTAGTGTATCACCATATACCAATTGATTGATATAACTTGTGGAAGAAAACCTTAAATTATAAGAAACACTCTTTGAGTGGTTGGTTATGCCCTTCAGCTTAACTATTGTTCACAAGGATTATTGACGATATTTGTTCCCTTCACCAATTCCTTTTTTGTCATATATTTAATGACATCATCATCTTTAGGGGAACATGGGATATGCATTTGGAGCACATTCAACAACTGGTGAATACCTCATTGTGACATATTAATCCATAAGAAAACTTATAGAAGTTTTCATTTGGAATGTAGATAATTCAATATTTCGGATACATCATGGATGAGTGTGGTGTGCATGTAGAATGATTCAATATACAAGCAATCAAGGACTACACAACCCCAAACACACTAATACATGTCCATAGCTTATTAGTTCTTGCAAAATTTAGTGCATGTTCATGTTGGGTTTCTCTCATATCACTTGGTCCTTTATCTATTTGACCAAGGGAGGAGTCAATGCAATGTTTTTTGGGGTCAAGGAATAATATAAAGAAATTGAGGAGCCAAATCATTTTCTATGCAAGACATTAGTTCTAGTTTCAACAATGGAAGCATTATATTCTGGGAAAGGAAATGGCCATCCATGCTTATTGTGGGCCTCTATAATTTATGTAGACACAACGCAAGTTGTATTACCACTACCTTAAGAATAGATATGCATTACCTTCAAAAATTCCACATGAGCATTAGTTATAAGAAGGGAACCATCAACTGAGTTAGATTGCCTCAATTGACTTCCAACTATGGCATTGACCAAATTCATGAATTCATAAGTACTCAAAATGATCCTAAATTTTTTGCTACATACAAGACACTTGTCATAGGAAAACAAGATTCATAATTTAACCTTTAGGATGCATTTTTATGCAATTTGAGCCATCTTTGTGTTTCTTCAGGACATGTAGGAGAGTAAAAAAATGATTTTGGAGGTAAATTATAGTCATGTGGTAAGGAATTTTAACATGGATAAGGAAATATCAATGTTGTAGAATTTCTTTTACTTTCAGATGCTCAAATAGTACATTAAGAGATATATTAGACCATGTACCAACTATGGCATCACTAAAATTGCATTCAAGGGGTATAGAATTTAAACTACTCTATCTACTATAAATATAGATTGGGAGTTAGTGTCCATGTATTTTATTCCATGGATTTTCTCAATCAAGAATGGTAATGATTATGTTTTTGTGGTTGTTGATAGATTCTCTAAGATGGAAATTTTGGCATCCTACAAGAAGACTGTCACAATAAAAGACACTAATCTCTTCCTCTATCATGTTAGGTTCATTGTGGGTTTCCAAATACCATTGTTTATAATAGGGATAGTGATTTACCAAGTTTCTTCTAGTCCATCATTTGGTCCATGATGGACACTGTGCTAACCAAATTAACTTACATGCATCCTTAAATCAATGGACATAAAAAGGCATCCAACAAAATGATTGTATATATCCTAAGAATGTACAACTCCAAGAATCCATGTACATGCATGAAATTATACCTTATGTTTAACACAACTACAACAAAACTATTCATAGTTCCATTAGCTAGAATGTTTTTCAATGTTTCTTGGATTTCCTATAATTGGCCATAATTGATATAACGATGCCCATTTCATCAACACAAGAAAATTACTATCATGCATAGAATGAGGAAGACAAAGTAGAAAAAAATATTGAATGGATCATGCTCATCAAATAACAAGTTCACAATATTATGAAAAAGGAAAATTCTGAGTACAAGAAGCAACATGATTGATATATGTACATACCTTGGGGTAGTAGAGAAATTGGCCATCATAGAGCTCAACCTTGAACAGATTAAGAAAGATACAATGGAATAGATCATATACACCAAGATGAAAATCACCCACCAACAATTCATGCAAATTTATCAATTTGTGAAAGAATGACAACTTCCTCACCAAGGAAAACAGTTTACCAAGATCAAGATCCAACTTAAGTTGCCTCATTTGGTACAATAACTTGATGCAATGGATATTGTTGATACTCGAGAGGGAAGGAATTTTCCTACTGACCATCGAGGGCTATAAAATAAATAATCATGATATGGACAATTTTTTACCATGATTGTTAAACACATTGTTTGACATATTCCCATGCATATTTTGAGATTCATATGCATAATAGTTGAGGACCCAACTAATTGTTCTAATGTTATTTTGAATGAGAAAAAGCCTACCCAAAATGAATAACTAAGAGAAAATTTGGAGGCAGTTACACAAAATGGTCAGGGAACCTACTTGATGTGTTATTATTCTTTCAAACAAGATAATGAAAACAAAAAATAAAATAGTTCTGTGTTATAATGTTTTAGTTCAATTTTAAAATCTTTCACATGCATTTTTTGAGTATGTTACATGAAATGGTTAGGGACCCAATATAGTGTTCTAAAGTTCTTTCCAATGAAATAAAGAAACCAAAAAATGAAGCACCGAGTGAAAATTTTGAGGCAGTGATGCACAACAATTAGGACATGATCAAAGTGATATTGTTCTTTCCAACAAGATAAGTAAGACACAAATTAGAGCACCTAGAATCATCAAATTTGGATATTTTTTTCATGTAGAGGTATTTTCAAAGCTTTCACATGCATTTTTTGAGGAAGTTACATGAAATGGTCAGGAACACAACTTAGTGTTCTAATGTTCTTTTAAATGAGATAAAGAAACCCAAAATGAAGGACCAAGAAACATTTTGAGGCAGTTATGAAGAACAGTTAGGGCATGATCAATGTGATATTGTTATTTCCAACAAGATAGAGAAGATCCAAAATAGAGAACCTAAAATCATCAAATTTGGAGATTTTTTCATGTAGAGGTATTTATGTTAGTAGTAGACACCACTATCTTATGTATGCCCTAATTGGCATAAGAATATTATCAATTTTTATGAAACTAACTTCAAATATGAAAATTGCTTCCAAGTGACCCAAATAGTAAAACCTAGGGATGTTATCACTGAATAATTTTAGACTGAAATTATGACAAAAATTACAGCAACGAAAACATAAATATTAGAGAGAAATCATCCATGCACAAGAGACACAAGTTTTTGTTTTGTAAACTTTTCAGTTTCATAATTTATGAGGGAAAAACCATCCCTCCCAGTAATTCACGAAATCACCAAATTTGAGGACAAAATCAATCCTCTCAAAATCACCAAAATCACCAAAACCAAAATCAACAATTTTCTAGAAAAACCTCCTCACCTGCAAACCTTCGACATCATCCATACCGACTGTATGGACTCCTGACATCAAACGTACAGATATATATCACCTTCCCATAAACCCTCACATGTGTGATTATATAGAATATCACACATGGGGTTGTACGAATCTGTCACATGTGTTATTGTATGGATTTATCACATGTGCGAGTTGTACATCATGTATTCTTCTTCCACACATGTAGAATTTCTCTCTCCTCCTCCTATTCATACATGTGACCTCTCCTCCCACATGAAGCTACCCTTCTAGGATGAAAAACTGAAGACAAAGAATGTTCAAGGACCCTAGGCGAGTGTTTCCAAAGTGAGTTTAGAATCCCTTAGATTACTCGAAGGATCCCTCCACTAAACTAAATATTAAATTCAAATTCTTTATTACTCCATGTGTGTCTGAAACCCCAACATAAGCCCTTGCATTCCATAAACAATCCCATGAATGCACAATCTCCAATACAAGGGGGTTTTAACCAATCGAAAAGTCCAATGTAGTGCCAACGAAGATTCCCACATGCCTGACACCAAGGAAACTTGTGGGAATACCTCCCAAATTTACAAAAATCAACACTCCCTCCTAGCGAGGGAGGTATTATCATCTCCATCACTTGGAAATGGATCTATCTCTTATTCTAGAAGTAGATATGTCTCGTGCACTGGACCCACTACCATGATTTATCTCTAATCCATATGATTGGTTTCTCCCTCTCTCACCAAAGAAAATCCTTATCTATGGCATGGACCCTTCTTGTAAGACACACTGCTCCTAGAAGCCTCCTGCTTCTGATCATAATTCATGGTCATCTCCACCTATGACACCTTCTTGAAAGTCTTGGCATATTCCTCTCTCCCATTTGAATCCAAAGGTTAACTCCCCTTGAACGGTTGACACTCCCTCTGAGCCTGTTGAATCCATTTGAATTCAAAATCCCTTTGAATATGATGACTTCCTATGAAGTCAGGATCCCTCTAAGTCTACACAACCATTGGACCTATCTTCTCCTTGTTCACTTTCACTCTACTACTATTGGCCATGGAATGCATAGGATTCCCCTCTCTAACTCCAAGAACCAATGTTATATTTGATTTAGATCCTTTGGGAATGAATAACACCTATCCATACCAGAGAAAGACTGCATAAACCTTATCATCAATCGCTTAGGAAGTGAGCACACTCCTGGCACCCATAACACATTTGTCATTTCAACACATCACCTGACTCCATCTGGAATGAAATTTTTCTAGATCCCTATACTATAAGCTTTGTTTCCATACCAATATCCACGTACATACATGAGTCAGAATCTATGAAGCTCTGAAACAAATATCTTGATCCTATTATATGTTGGTGGCTCCCACTATATAGGAACCATGCAATCCTCCCAAGGAAAGCATCCCACTTATCCAATTCATGACTATCCAATGAACTTTTTCACAATTCCATCATCCAATTCCCAAAAATCTCCCTATATACGCACACGTTGTAATACCCCCAGGACGAACCCCAATGGTAAATGTAAATGTAATTATACATATAGGTTGGTGCTCTAATCGTACAATGTGTTTGGTTCAATTCAATGCACATTGAGTCAATTCATAGGAATCTCATACCAAAGAAGTGTGTATATTTAATAATGTATCATGCACATGTGTAAGTGCATGAGGATGGCGCACCAAAAGAAGAGTGTGCACATCCTTGAGCTCCACACACACTATCTTGAGTGCGTGATCTTAAGGCAAAAGAGCCTTTGTATATATGTTTGTGTTTTATAGGTCCATGAGCCAGGTTATTATAGGTCATAATGATTATAAGATTATTAGGCAAGAGAGCCCAGATGATAAAAGCTAGTTTTCCTATATCGTATATTGTAAATCATACTCATATTATTAATAAAGTACACCACTGTTGTAGACCGACCAAACAAAAGAGATGGAGGGATAAACTCCACTAGATAGGAAAGGGGGATGGGAGTCTAGGAAAAGGGGCTAAGTTAGGGGGATTAATCCCTATGGAATATTATATTAATATTCCTAAAAGGTTAAAGTAGGGATGTAACTTTAAATATATTCTAAGTTTTAAAAGGGGGGACAAGGGAGTCCCTTGGATTCCATGTGTCATAAAAGGCACATGCATATATAATAGGGAGATTTAGTGTATTTCTGAGGACTACTTGATCATTCATTCATCATTCACCCATGATTTCCTACCATCCACTCATCGGTGCTACCATCCATACCAATACCTGGTTTGAATGCAAGTTGAAGAGGCAGGTTGTCAGGACCATGGTTGAAGAGGTGGGTTATCAGGCCCATGACTGAAGAATTAGGTTGCCAGGCCCATGGTCGAAGAAGAAGGTTTTTAGGCATGTAGGCATTTTATCTCCAAGTGAGATAATTTATATTTTGAAGAAGTGGGTTTTCATGCCCATGAGTAGTTTCTGTAGTTGAGAAACTACTCAAAATTGTTCTCTAGTGCACTGGGAAATAGCTATAGGGCTCTGAGACTTCATGTTCGGTCTGTTGTTGAAAACCCAGAAGGGAAGTGGGGAAGCTGAGGAATATTGAGGAGAGAAGGGGCACATTTCTTGGGGTGGGACATGCATGTGGGGAGTGAGAGATTGTAGGCTAGTTGTAGTAGTTGGGCACCCTGGACTGCTTGTCATAGCTTAAACTGGCTTAGTATTCCCTTTTCCCTAGTAGAGTTTAGCCCCATCTCGGGGGTGACCCACTGTTGAGATTATGAGTAGTGTGGTCTATCGCTGGGAGGAATGTGGAATGTTTGCATGCAATTGATGTATATTTCCTGAGATAAGTGTCTTTCATGGGGTTATTTCAATTACTGTATGTATGAAATTATGATTTTTCTACCATGGAATCTTTGTCGTTAAATTCTATATATAAATTGTTATTGTTGCATGCATGTCATTATTATTTATGCTTAAATTTTTTTATATGAAAAAATATTATTTAATTTAATGGTATTATAATTTACAATTATGTGTGGCGTGGCCTAGCTCAGGATTGGGAATGTTACAAGAGAAATTTGTTGAGATGTTGATAATGAGGACATTAGAAGGTGATTTAAATTAGTATCAGAGATCACAATTTTTGGTTGGTATAGCCCAGTTGGTTGTTAGGGATGCTAAAATAGAACATGGAAGGTATGCATGCATTTGGTGTATATTTCCTAAGATAAGTGTCTTTTGTGGGCTTATTTCAATTATTGTGTGTATGCAATTATGAGTTTTCTATAATGGAAACTTTGTCATTATATTCTATATATGAATTGTTATTGATGCATGAATCCTATTATCATTTATGCTTAAATCTATTCATATGCATAATTATTATTTAATTTAATGGTATCAGAATTCATAATTCTATGTGGTGTGACCCAGCTCGAGACTAGGGATGTTACAAGAGCAATTTGTTGAGTTGCTGATAATGGGGATGTTACAAATTGATTTAAATTAGTTTCAGAGTTCATAATTTTTTGTTTTCATAGCCCAGTTGGTTGTTGGGGATGCTACACACGTTGCAACCAAATCCATGTCCTCTCTCTGAAATAGTCCCAAGTTGCATTTGGACACCCAATCTAGTCCACTCTAGATCTTTGTAACTCATCTCTACAAGTGTCCTCATCCTCTTGGTTCAAATAACTCATATACTATTGCACCTTGGAAATGTGAAATTCCCTGGCCCAATAAAGACTATATCTCATCAAAATTCCATACATATGAAGCTATCTAGTCTGTTCCAAAGCACCTGAGTTTCACCTATCACAACTCACTGTGACAAGCCACCGTAAGTCCATCCAAAGAGTTGAAAACCCACCACACAACATACTATTGCAAACCAAGATATCCTCCAATCCACCAAAACTCCTAACTTTCCACACCACCAAGTTTCAATAGTCCAAAAATCCTCGTCTGAATGATCTGATCCATGCCTCAAATAAAATACCATCTAACCTGTTGCTACCTACAATAGCCACTGTAGCTCCCTCTTATACCTAGCAACTGTGCCAATAACTCAAATCTAATTTCCATCTCAATACCTCTGTTAAGCCCTAATATTGGCTCATTACCCCTTAATTGGGGCA
>CBVK0101354857.1:0-14021 GCA_900067695.1 Picea abies | reverse complement strand
CCCCCCTTAGGCAACACCCCCTGCACACGCCTGCAAAGAGCAACAGTGGGTGGGATCATCAGACACAGTTGTCAAATCTGGTGCACCTCCCCACAGACATGCAAAGAATATAACACCTACCCCAACACATATTTGTAAAATTTTGAATTAAGGTGGGGTTTTGTTAGTTGAAATGTAGTATTTTGTGTTAAGGTGCGGGGTGGGGTAGTAATTAGAATGTAGTATTTTTGTGTAGTGTAGTATATTCATGTTAATGGGGGTAGTTAGCTGAAATGTAGCATTTTCATGTTAAGGTCGGGTGTTGGAGTGTTAACACTCCAATACTAGAGTCTAAAGTTTAATAAAGTTACCTTATGTTAAGTGACTTTATAAAGTGCTATAATAAAGTTTCAGTGGGTGATTTGGTCAATTCATACATTTATATAAGGAAACCATCCCTGATCGTTTAAAGGGGCTTCCAATAGGCATGAAAAACCTAGAATTATTAGAAAGTCTTCAGTTTAGGAATAAAGAGGATCGAGGAATAAGGCAAAGAGGTTAATTGCAGAAACTGCTAAATTATCATAGATGGTTCTTTAAGTTGAAGGTGCAGGAGGAAACCAATTAGATCCTTATTTGTCCAGTGAACTAAGAAGCATTAAGGGATCATAGGTAGTCAATAAGACTTGCTATTGTATGACTTTTCTGGCTACTTAGCAACACATATCATAGAGCTTATTTAGACATGTCATGAAGACTAATAGACTAGTAAATGAAACTAGCAAATGAACAATGAAGATTATTAGTGTTTTATAATCTATATATTTTTATTTTTATTTTCAACTTTTCTGCATTTAAGTAGGATGAAATGGGTGTGGGCCCTGCATCTTGGTACAGTAAGTGGGTTAGGATATTATAAACCATCTCATGACTGATATACAAGGTCCTCTGCCATATATGAATACTGAAATGATTCCATTTTAATAAAATGTTATAATCCACAACTATCTTGTATTTGTGTATTAAGGGTTTAATACCGATCACCGAAACACAACCAATTGGACATACACCAATCCATACACATGCCCATGCTATTATTTAAAACAAGAAACAAAGTCTTGGCTAGCGATTCCGCATCCAAAAAAACACAGAAGTACAAGTTGATCACACAAATAGCAGTCAATTTGAGCCCATCATTCCCTAAACAACATGAGTAGCTCACTGGCAATGCCTTCCCTCATGGGGATTAGACCAAATGTGCAGGAGAAGCACTTGGTGGTTCCTTGCTCATGGTGCAAGGAGCATCTCCCAAAGATCAGGCAACAGTTTCAAGTGGGCCACATCCAGTTGAACTTGGATCCATCTGTGTATACAAATTTGCACAGATCAGTAAACTATCATATACTAGGAGAAGCATTTAGTAGGTTGAGTATGATTAAACATAACATCGTTTCTTTTCGTTCAATCTAATTAATTGCCATGCTGCTTGAAACTCCATAGCCCTGGAGAGGTAGTTTTGAGAGTGTTTTCCAGGGAGTGGAGTGGGATGGAACTGACCACATAAGGTAGAGACCTAACCCCAAGCAAACTTAGTAAAGAGACAACCAAAACAAGTGTTAAAGAGTTTCCTCTACCACATAGAGGACATTTAGGCTAAAGGAATACCTAGGTGAGTCATTCTACTTCCATTAGCCATCCTCCCAAGTTAAGGGACAAAGCAAAAAATGCTTTCTTGGGCTGCACCAAAGGCTTCCATATATTGCAAAGTTGAAACAACCACAGTTGTTGTTTTTGGTGGCCATCTAGAATGGGCTTCTGGCATAGTCACTTATACCTATTAGCAATCTTGTATTTAGTGAAAGCCCTTTCATTGTTCCACTTCCAATCATTCCACCAGGCCTTGGGTTCTTGTAGGTGCAACTTGCTAAATATAGAATTAAGCATCAGATCCTTAATCTTGTCCTAGATTATTTAGTTTGGGTTGGCTAATCTAAATCTCGTTTTCAGCTTGTTGGGCCATGACACCAGTTGGGAGTAAAAAATGACATGGTAGAGTTGATGCCACTTCTAATAAATCTAGTGTCTGAGAATCTTGCGTTCTAGAAATCTAATGGCTGAGTACCATGTGTTCTTGGCTGGGGCATTCCCTTTGTGCATCAGGATTGGGGATCACCATAGAGAGTGCTCATTAAAAGAGAGACCAAACTGGAGTGCTTTCCCTTTTGAGTTGAGAAAACGTTTCCCAATTTTCCATGCCTTTACTTTCACCTGGGCCGGGCTAACAACACGAGTCTGCAGATTGAGGCCCTGCTAAGACTTTTTGTCAAGTGGGGCACACAAGTAGATAAAATTTCTTAAAAGCACTTTCTAGGCTTCCTTTTCTTCGAGAGCTTGAATAACTTATTTGGAGCGTATTGCCTGGTCTTTCTTACTGGTTTTGATGATCCCCATGCTACCCTGATCCCTAGGGGTGCAACATAGCTCCCAGTTAAATTCCATGAAAATCCTTGCCATTAGCATTATTGGCCCACAAAACCACTTGGGGCATATTTCAAGTCTTTGGTATGTGCACAGAGAAGGCACCCAATAGGAAGAGTACATGAGTGGCTGTCACAACCCTAGTGCAGATTTGAAACTTAGCTGCCGGAGCCATAGGCTTTGTTAATCAATGTTCAGCTTCTCTACTCTTTAAAGGAACATTTCCTGGATTTCCTTAGGAATTTGAAAATTTGGCCATTGTGGATCCACGACTAGTCTTGGTTCTTCAACTAGACAGGCATTAGCTTCTGGTTCTGCCTATAACATGAGTTTTGGCCCATTGGGTTCTAGATCCAGAAGCATCACAAAAAATCTGGGGATACTAAATAGTGTTTTCCATAGAACTATGATATTCAAGGATGGCAAGAAATGAGTCATCAACAAAATGCCCATTGACAAGCTGTCTAGTGCTCAGTTTTGGAAGTGTGATGCCTTTAATCAGACCTTGGCCAATCCTATTATAAATGAGATAGCCCAAGGCTTTACCAACAATGACATACAGGGCGAGGGCCAAGGGGCACCCTTCCTGAATGGATCTAAACAGTTCCACTCTTCTTATTTATAGCGATTGATGGAGAGAGAGGCCGAGGCCTCTGCAAATAGAAACTCAACAGCCTTGAGGAAGAAAGTCCCAAAGCCCAAATCCTTGAGCATTGCCAGAATAAAGGTCCATCCCCTTCGTCATAAGCTTTCTCAAACTCTATCTTGATAAAAGGGCATCGAGACCAAGGTTTTGAGTCCACTCCATTCCTTCCCAGACACATTAAGCAGGATAAAGTGCGATTTCAGATGAAACCTGTTTTCTCAGGTCAAATGATCTTATGAAGAATATGCTTGATATAGAGGACCAACACCTTTAGCTAGGATCTATTGATAAATATTTTGAACTTGTGGCTTAAATCATAATTATTTTTTTGAATTGATTGTTTGTTGTTTGGCTTAAGAACAATATTTTGTCGCTTTCCAGATAGGTGTAGGTTAGATCTTGTCAAACAGAACAATAACTAGGGGGTAGCAAGAGGACACATTGTTGATTATTGCCATAATTAGTTGATTTATTTGTAGTATTGCACCATTGGAAACAGTATGATATAAAAAAGCTTGTTTTTGTTCCGTGTCTCTATAAAAGATAAGAAACGATTTCTTATTAAATTTTAATGACTTTTTCGTTCTTTTAACATTTAGTTGTATAATATTTTACTGAATAATTGGAAATGAATAATTCTGATTATATGCTCAACTGAGTTCTAGAGAATTATTATTTCAAATATTTGTTGGGAAAAGCCAATTTAGTGCATTGATATAATTTTTTAGGTATGAAGGATTTTTTCAGAACAGAGTGTCTTATAAAAGGAACTTTTTTTTCATTTGTAGATTTATGGTGAGGAATGGTCCTTTGGATTCTGTGAGAATGGAACTGGGGTTTTCAGCTGCCCTCCTAAACAGAATCCTATGTATACTTATCGTGAAAGCATACTCCTTGGCCGCTCGCATCTTTCAGCTACTAAGGTGACTCAGATTTTGACAGAACTTAGCAGGGAATGGCCTGGCTATGCCTATGATTTGTTGTCAAAGAACTGTAACCATTTCTGTGATTCATTTTGTGAAAAACTCGGAGTACAGAAACTTCCAGGTAAGGAGGTCTTTATTTTCTTTCCAGACATTCTATTGAGATGCATGTACATATGATAAATGTACTGCCAATCAATTAAATTATTGTAAATAGAACACGGATAACTCCAATTCATGTTGTTTCAGTTAAATCTACTTTAATCTTCTTTCATGCAAAGGAAACGTATTTTAGCCTCAAGTAGGAGATGCAGAAATCATCAGGAACTTGTATAATAATTTCTGTAGCGTCATGTGAGTGATCTCCATTTGTGTTTGTATGCAAGTTTGGGATGTTGACCAGAATTTAAAGAGTATAATTAATTCAGTGGTTTCCAAGTGATAAATAAATATTAGCTTTACAGAGAAACATATGATTCACTCTTGTATTGGAAGGGTCTTTAGGCTTCCATATCTACAAAGCCAAATAAGTGCAAGCCAAAACACTGGAAGGTTATATTTAGGACTTGTTATGCTTATTGTTTAGGATAAATATATCCTGCTGATCCTAAATACCATTGAGTGGCCTTGATTAATTAGCTCTTTTTGTTTTATAACAAAATATTTTAAAGGAAAGGATAGTCTGGACTCTGGACTCTGCAGACAAGCATATCTTAACAGAACTTTGTAAGATCATATCTGATTATTGTCTTTTTAAGATGAACCTGAATGTCCAGGGATTGTTTTGCAATGATTGGAAATGATCCTATGAGAAGCTCATTATGGACGGAAAAACTGAAGAGCCCAATCACAAAATCTGACGGTTTCTGACCAAATCACCCAATTGCAGCTTGACGTAATGAAAAATAGCTATTCAAGACAATAAAGCTAGATGGTTTAAGAGGTCTCAAGACATCTGGAAATCCCACTCCTTTTAGACTAGAGTGCTTGGATGGTTGGTGCTTAACAGCAGCCTAGCAGTTAAAGATTGACCCCACCAGTCAGGCCTAAGAGATTGTTGTTGTGTGATTTGTCACAAAACAGACTGTTATACATGTGTTTTGGGAATTCGGAGTTGCCAGTGTATTCTGGAAATGGGTGGCATGTATGTTATTCTCTTTATTGCCTCTCTTCATTGGAGAGGGGTCACTTTCAGGGATGGATGGATGGTCAGATAGCCTGGCAAAGGTATATGGAACGATGACAGATTGACAAAATTATATATATTTTTATCCCTATTTTCATTAAAAATAGGGATGAAATTCAGCCTTCAATAGGGATGCTACCTCCTTTCATTTGGGTGAGTTTACAGCTTTTAAATCAGTATTCGCAGTGCAGATTTTAGCTATTGGTGTTTTTAGAAAAGATGCTCTCTTGATATTGGTAGTACCAAGACCAATATGCTGGCACTCCTTGACTAGGTAGAGAGGGGTCACTTTTAGGAATGGATGGATGGTCAGATAGCCTGGCAAAGGTATATGGAACGATGACAGATTGACAAAATTATATATATTTTTAATGAAAATAGGGATGAAATGCAGACTTCAATAGGGATGCTACTTCCTTTCATTTGGGCGAGTTTACAGCTTTTAAATCAGTTTTAGCAGTGCAGATTTTAGCCATTGGTGTTTTTAGAAAATATGCTCTCTTGTTATTGGTAGTACCAAGACCAATATGCTGGAACTCCTTGACTAGGTAGAGAGGGATAGTCTGTATAAATCACATTTTGGATCAATGGTGTATGCATTTGATGTATTCTGTATTGTTCATTGGTGAAATATAAGATGCATGTTTTGAAGTTTTTTTCAAAGTCATTTGTTCTAAAATGAAATAAACTAAATGAAAAAGGTTTTAGATTCAGAAAACAAAGTATAATGTTGTCATTTTCACCTAATTTGACTTGCCTTGTTTCATTCAAAAACAGAAAGTGCAGTAACCAGTTGCATTAAGTTCACCTAATCAAGTAGATATGTTTTGTGGTCAACAAAAGTGTCTAAGTTGATCATGATCTTCATACATTTAAGAAAACAATATAAAATGCAAGGCAAAAATCCACTTTCCCAGCGTTTTCTTTATAGCCTTTTCCACTATTCTAAGGACAGGGTTTAACTGCAGGTCAGACACATTTGTGTAAGGTAGCCTCTTCCCAATGTCTTGCTCCAAGAAGAAAAAGTTGTACTATTAGGAACAATTTGTCTTTTCATTAGCACAATCATAGCTTATCATTAGCAAAACCATTGCTTTTTACAGCTATTAATTTTCCTCGATAGGTTATTACAACCTAAGTCACATGGTTCATGTTCGTGTTTGAATTTGACAACATTGATATTAAAAAAAAATTGCCTAGCCTAAAAACATTTGACAAAATTTACCATTAATTTCAACTATCTTTCTATTTATCTATACATACATATTTTTCCCAAAGGAAAAAGTCATTTTCTTTCTTAATAAAAAACGATTACATGGCTTTGCCATCAGGGGAACCAAGATAGTCAATAAACCATTCCAAAAGAGCACCTCCCACCTTGTAAGAAACTCAATGCAATGGCTTATTTTTTGTCCATAAACATCGACTCATCTACAAAAGGTAATATACAAGAATTTTTGGGCAAAATATGCATGACTCCTAGGGAAACCTATATCACATTTAGAAGAAATTCTATATGCTGATCCATCCCATACAACCCCTCGTATACAATTATGGTTGAGTTCAAAATGGAACACGGAACACCTTGTGCAAGGCCATTGTTTGGGATATTGTATCATGCATAAAAAAATATTATACCATCCTACAAAAGCTTTGAACCAATGAGCTTGGTGGAGAGTAATCCAATGGAACAAAATGAAAAATCTTACCCATTTGTTGCTTATCGAAGCTTACCTTTGAAGACCTTTGTGGATGATATGTCATTGATATGGAGGAAACTAGTAGTGGTAAAAGGGACCCTTGGTCAAAACTAGAAACTAGTAGTGGTATAAGGAACCCTTAGTCAAAACTAGAGGAAATAGCTTGCGAAGATGAATGAGAAGCATTCTCAGATAAGATAAGATAAATGTATTTATGTCCAACAAATGACTATTGAAGTAGGTCAATGGGTTTGTTAGGTACAATGATATCTATGCAAAGCAAGAGCGCTAAAGTGCCTCCTATATAAAAGCAAGAAGCGGCAAGTAAAATAGAATAGAAGTCTAATCTAAGACCGACTCCAAAAATGGAGAGGCGGTCCAAGAGAGAGATGCACAAGGTGAGTAGATCTAGAATCTATGGCTCTAGTGGTATGAGGCTATCCAGTGAAACCATCTTTCCTAACATCCGAGGCCGAATGAAGGAAGCTCAACATAGATGTTTGTTTGGAAGAAGAATCGGGAGAGGGGTTGGAATGAGTGTCACGTTGCTGTTTGGAAGGAAGGCCCCGTCGTCGTGGTTTGGAAGATCTCATTTGGCGACTAGTTTGTTTGCTACTGTGAGGTTCGGTTTGGTGATGCCATAGGGGTCTCATGGAGGTAGGAACAATGCCGTGTGTCCTCACTGACTAGGGATCATCTCTATCCATTTGGTGCTTGGTGCCCCTAGTTGAGAGCACTATAAAAAAGGAAGTGATCCCTTGGGTGGGAGTTGGTCTAGGATGTGGATATAGCTGGAGGAAACTAGCAGTGGTAAACGTGACCCTTGCTCAAAACTAGAGGAAATAGCTTGCGAAGATGAATGAGAAGCATTCTCAGATAAGAGAAGATAAGATAAATGTATTTATGTCCAACAAATGATCACCGAAGTAGGTCAATGGGTTTGTTAGGTGCAATGATATCTATGCAAAGCAAGAGCGCTAAAGTGCCTCCTATATAAAAGCAAGAAGTGGGAAGTAAAATCGAATAGAAGTCTAATCTAAGACTGACTCCAAAAATGGAGAGGCAGTCCAAGAGAGAGATGTACAAGATGAATAGATCTAGAATCTATGGCCCCGGTGGTATGAGGCTATCCAGTGGAACCATCTCTCCTAACATCCGAGGTTGAATAAAGGAAGCTCAATATAGATGTTTGTCCGGAAGAAGAATCGAGAGAGCAGTTGGAATGAATGCTGCACTACTGTTTGGAAGGAAGGCCCCATCGTTGTGGTTTGGAAGATCTCATTTGGCGATTAGTCTGACTGCTATTGTGAGGTCTGGTTTAGTGACGCCATTGGGGTCTCACTGAGGTAGGAACAATGCCCCGTGTCCTCACTGACTAGGGATCATCTCTATCCATCTGCTGCTTGGTGCCCCTAGTTGAGAGCACCATAATAAAGGAAGTGATCCCTTGGGTGGGAGTTGGTCTGGGATGTGGATGTAGCTGGAGGAAACTAGTAGTGGTAAAAGGGACCCTTGGTCAAAACTAGAGGAAATAGCTTGCGAAGATGAATGAGCATTGAGAAGCATTCTCAGATAAGTTAAGATAAGATAAATGTATTTATGTCCAACAAATGGCCACTGAAGTAAGTCAATGGGTTTGTTAGGTACAATGATATCTATGCAAAGCAAGAGCGCTAAAGTGCCTCCTATATAAAAGCAAGAAGTGGTCCTATATAAAAGCAAGAAGTAGGAAGTGAAATAGAATAGAAGTCTAATCTAAGATCCACTCTAAAAATGGAGAGGCAGTCCAAGAGAGAGATTCACAAGGTGAGTAGATATAGAATCTATGGCCCTAGTGGTATGAGGCTATCCACTAGAACCATCTCTCCTAATATCCGAGGCCGAATGAAGGAAGCTCAACATAGATGTTTGTTTGGAAGAAGAATCAGGAGAGGAGTTGGAATGAGTGCCGTGTTGTTGTTTGAAAGGAAGGCCCCGTCATTGTGGTTTGGAAGATCTCATTTGGCGACTAGTTTGTTTGCTACTGTGAGGTCTGGTTTGGTGATGCCATTGGGGTCTCACGGAGGTAGCAATAGTGCCCCGTGTCCTCACTGACTAGGGATCATCTCTATCCATCTACTGCTTGGTGGCCCTAGTTGAGAGCACCATGAAAAAGGAAGTGATCCCTTGGGTGGGAGTTGGTCCAGAATGTGGATGTGGTTGGAGGATAGAAGAGTGAAGACGGAGGGCCTCCTGCATGTATAAGGCCAAGCATTTGTGGTTGGGGTACCCAAAGAAGTTGCCAAGTGTCTGTAGCTCTCTAGAAAGACAGTGGAGCCGTCTTCAAATTTTAGAGCTAAACCAAACTGCTTCTCCCAAAGGAGACACGAGATGTGTATGCTTTTTAGAGGAGTTGCTATCATATTCAACATCAATTGCATTGACCCCTAACCTTCATCATGAGGTGTAACCCCTGGGAAGAGCATCTCGACTCACTTTCACTTCATAAGATCTTGGTGATCCACCTTCTGCATGAGATCTGTCTTTGAAAGGATCTCCCTCTTGGATACACTAGTTGCCAAGATTACTTGAGTTGCTTCTAGGAGGAAACCAAGCTTTCTTTCTCTTCCTGAAATCTTTTATCTTTTGACGACATTTGCAAAGGATTTGGCCATACCTATGGCCAAAAGAACATTTGAAGGGGATGTCCTTGTAATTGATCAATTGGTTCCATTCAGAGCCCCCCCACTTGAATGATCTTATTAGGGAGATCTTCGTTAGTTTGCATTAGAACCAAAAATCTAGGAACACCTTTCATTGCTAGCTCAAAAGCTGGTCCCAAAGATAAAGGTGATCTTGCTATGCTATGCTTGAGTTGAAAGAGTCATTCCAAAGCAATAGTATTGGCCCCGACTTGTGGTACATCCTTGTAGGACTACCTCCCTTTTTGCTGGATTTTCGAACAAAAAGGCCATGTTGTAGGGGAACGATCCCTCCATTATCGTTGGCCATTGATACCCATGCAAATGTGATCCATGGAGCCATCTTTGATAGTGGCAGTATTTGTGCCCTAAAGTAACCTATCAATGCCCTTTAAGATAGCTCCTTGTCACCTTTAAAAACCATTCGATGGGAAAGGAAACCCTAACTGTCTGCATAGATTGAAAACATATATTCCTTTTGCTTGTTCTATGACTAAAAACCCTAGATTACCTTCATCCTCAACTTTGACTTCCATCCTCATAGAAAAAATTGGGCCAAGACTAAAATAGAGTCATGTTTGGTCAATCTAGTGATACATCCTCCAAGTCGAGCTTGAGTCTCACATCTAATATATGTGCACCTTGAATGTGCTTAAAGTCTCCCTTTGCTTTCTTGTTGAAACAAGATCAACAAGTTTTGATCTTGGATGGGAAGGGGAAAATTCCTCTTGCTTTCATGTTCGGAATAGTATTATCGACAACATTGGCTAAAAAATTAGCAAACCATGATAGGCATTAAAAAATACAAATAAATTCATTTATATATATTTTTAAACATATAAACCAACAACATCAAATAAACACATTCGCATATAATATGGAAAAGACATTGACATAGATGATGTAGTGGATGCCAAATAAAAAAATGATACATCAAAGTTGATATTGAATTTTGAACCCTGATAGTTGTGTCCTATCAAGGACTCAAAAGCGGACAATTAATACAAAATGACAACAAATATGTAAATGTATCTCATCGTCATGAGTCATCTACAATGACAAATCTAGCAACTAACTATATAGTATTAATTCCCTCTCCCCCTTTTACAGGAAAAGGTCATGGCTTGTTTATCACTAGAAGGTGCTGCATCATTTATTTGATATAGACTGGGCGGGGTAGCTGTATCAATCTGATAAACCCATCCAACTGATATAGACTGGGCGGGGTAGCTGTATCAATCTGATAAACCCATCCAACATTTTTATTTCAGGTTACAAAGCTCGGTGATATAGACTGGGCGGGGTAGCTGTATCAATCTGATAAACCCATCCAACATTTTTATTTCAGGTTACAAAGCTCGGGGAAAACCCCCGAGTACTTCCCCTCATTTCGAGGATGGTACCCAGGGTAAACCCTAGAATCTTTAGGGCACAAGGCTGGTCAACAACATGGCTTGAAGCCATTACTACATTATACTCATTATGATCTCAACATGTCACTTGCGGGAATTGAACTTGGGTGGGGAGGATAACAATCATTCCTCCCAAGTTCCAACCACTCGAGCTAAACCCAATTGACAAACCCATCCAACAATTTACAGAAAAATGTCACATCTTTAGCATGCGTTGGTGCATGAACAGATTTAATAAACATTGTACCCCTAGAACAATATACAAGAAATTAATAAGGGTCCTACCATTCCCATTTGTCCAACCATCGGACATCACCGTGCATCCAGTGGCCTCCAGTGACATCACCGTGCATCTAGTGGCCTTGTGATGTCATTCTTTTTTTGCTTGAAGAGGTGGCCCTTGCAACTCCTTGTAGGTATGACACTTATACCCTGTGCCAACAATAGCAATACCCTGACACATTGATTGGACAAATGGATTGTTCTTTGTAATGCTCAAAAGTATGTTGTTCTATAAAGAAAGCTTTGCATAAATCTAGAAAAAAACTTCTTTAAGAGGGTGACATTTGAAGAAATACTTGGGATTTGAGAATACGAAAACCGTTGGCAGATAGGAATTGATCCCTGCTTCAATAAAAAAAAACTTTGATGGCAATGAGAACAATGGTTTGGCCCACCTATGATTGGTTGTTGATGTTGGTAAATGCCTTCCCTTTCACTCCCCAGCAGCTACAGAGGCAAATGAATAAAAAAAACCAAAATCGACACTTTAAGAGAGTGAAAAAATGGCCTAGCAATTTTTTCCCATTTTTTCTTGATTTTGCCAATTTTTTCAAAAAATTGTGATGTGCCTATTTTTCCAAATCTCGTGATTTTTTCGGGCCGGTTTTTCGTTTGAGGTTTGAAATTGCAAAAAATCGTGTATATATATATTTTCCAAGGAAAAAAGTCCTCTTAACTTTTTTATAAAACAAAATTACATAATCAGATGCTAAAAGGCATTCACAGTATGCCTCTAAGGTCTATGGCCTGATTGGAAACATAACAATTCCCTTACAAAAAAGAAGTGCTGTAACAAAGTCCACTAATAGGTAATTTTCTTTTACTTACATTCTACCCTATTTCTATCATCATCAGAAAAACTGGAAGTATCATCCATCATTTATGAATTTCCTCTGTCCAGAAGTATTTATGTAGCTTATACATCAAAAAATGTAAAGTAAAATATCATGTAGTAGAAAATTATCATTAGAAAAATTGAAAGTATCATCCTTTATCAATGAACTTTTTCTTTCCAATAGGGTTCTGTAGCTTATACATCAAAACTGTAATGTAAAATATCATGTAGTTAATCCCAAGGATCATGCATGAAATCAGATATACGCTCATCCCTTTTTTTTTGTAATTTGCTAGGCACCTTTGTCCATTCCTATTCCCGCTTTGGATAAGCCATTTGTCATCTTGTTCCTTTCCTTGTAGATGTGTGAAAAGGAAATATTTTAGAAAACTGCCTGTAGAGACTGTACATCATAAAACAAAGGCTGTAATGTAAAATTCCTCAAGACTGATTCAGTCCTCATCCATTGTATAACAAGGAGAGAGTCACCAAAAATTTGAATGTGTGTTATTCCATATCCCTGTGCCAGCATTGGAACTAGTTTAAGTGCCATTGACTCACAATAATTATTTGTTTGTTGACCAATTCCTGCTTTGAAGGAGATGCTGTGATTTATGGAGAAATAAATAATTCCTCCTGTACCACCCCTAGAAGGGGTCCCTTGTGTAGCACCATCAAAGTAAGCCCATGGAATATCCGTATTTATTTCCTCTTCTGAAGACAGGTGGGACTTTTGTTTTTCCTGACCCCAAGGGAAAGAATTATGTATGTTTAGTGCTTGAAAAACACATTTCAAAGGCAAAGTTTCTTTATCCTTAAACAATTTCAAATTCCTAGCCAGCCATATTGAACCTTTTCGTTTCCTTTTTAGTACACCAAATCCTAGAAGCTTGTTCCATTTTATCCCTTGCCCAAATACGTTTTAGACCAATCATTCCTTCTACTTCAATCCAAACCTGCTTTGTGAATGGACATGTCATGATGTTATGCGAGTTTGATTCTTCTACACATTAACAAAAACTGCACCAGTGAGGGCCCATAAAGTTCCTTTTTCGTAAAATGTCTCATGAACTTTGTTGTTTAAGAGCAGCCACATGAAGATTTTTGCTTTGGAAGGATACTTGAGTTTCCACACAATTTTCCACCACCAGGCTTGATGTTCCTCTCTTCCTTCCTCAATTAGAACTAAACCCTAAACCCTTGGTGCCTTCAATACATAGTCTCCGGTTGGATTTAATGAATAGATAATCTGGTCATCTACATCATCTCTAATCCTGACAAAACTCTCTTTTAGGATGTCATTGTATCTCTACCATGATTCTGCATCTTCATCCGTTAGTCCAATCTCCCTCTAAGATAACTAGTGTTGTTACCATATAGTGGACCTATCCCAATTAACAATCTTCCTTAGTGTGTAGTAGCCTTTGCTCCTTAGATTATGAATTATCTGTGGGAGTAACCTGTGCATGTCTTTGCTTCCAATCCATGGATCTAGACCGGTTTGAACTCTGTCTCCTTTACCAACTCGCCAAAATAACCAATTCCCAACTAGATAGAAGGTTGTGGTAGCCACTTTCTAGATTATTGATGCAGATTAAAATCTTCTAACATGGTTCCTTACCCATTCTTCTACTAAATCTGGTGCAATATACTTTTCCCTAATTACCTGAACCCAAAGTCCTATACCTTGTATTGATCTCCAGACATTTTTTGCATGTAGTGCTTTTGAGAACAAGAAAGGAATTTATAAGGCATTGGCTAGCTGTTCTATGAAATGTTTTTTTTCGCCGGAATCCGGCGATATAAATTTACATGAATCACTATCTTTTAGATATCATTTTCGCGATTAACTACGTAGTGTAAGTCATTAATCTATGACCCATATCCATGAGTATTAGT
>CBVK0101354825.1:0-13690 GCA_900067695.1 Picea abies | reverse complement strand
AATTATTTTGGTAACAAACACTGTAAGTTTTTTTCATAGTTAGATTTAAACTTTGAATTCCAACTAAAGTGCCAAACTTCCTTAATTCATAGAAGAACACTTTTACTTTGTGTCATAGAAATTTTTGGAGTGTATTTTGTATTTCAGTGGAGTTAAATTAATACTTTGAAGTTTCAAGCAGAGAGCATTTTGCACTTTTGTTGAGTAGAATTAGTATTTTGAACTTTGATCGAAGAAGAAATTTTTCTTTACAAATATTTTAGAGAGAAATTTTTTGAATTTAATGCATATGAAAGTGTACATACTCCTTTGATAGTTAACACCTATTGTGGAAGAATTTTAACTTTGTGTTTTGAGAAAGTAAATTTTAAATTCCAACTAAAGTGGAAAGTTACCTCTGCTACACAATTTTAGAAGCTTTTGAGTTTTTCAAAGTTGAAAATTAGAAAAGAAAAAAAGAAAAGAAACTTGTTAGGAGGAAAACTGCTTGAAACAATTGCTAAAAGTAAATTTTTCGTACAATTTTCATTAATATTTGAAAAGGAAAATTTTCAAGAAAGACAAAATCAAAAGAATGTAAGAAGAAAATGGAACCCAAAAATCAGAAAGTTTAAGGGTGTGTTGAGGTCTCAAAACTTCATCCATTAGACTTTGTCTCTACGTTTTCATCTTGCATATTTTCATTCATTGCATATGTTTCAAATTCATAAGGGTATTGTGCATCACCCATGATGACGGTTTTCTTGGCCCACCTAAGACTAATGTTTGTTCATTCAGCTATCTTGAATTCTGACCTATAACTATCTTTGATACAATATTGCATCTACAAAAGTATTCATATAATTTAGATACACTTTATCCTCAAAATTGTAGAGAGTGTTTTCCATGCATTTTGGAAATTACCCATATTGACATTTTTTTATCAAATCAAGGCAACATTCTCTTTTCTTCTCAAATTTTTAGAGGATTTAGAAGTATTTCTCTAGAATATAAACCTTCAAGTATATTATATTATGGATTGGATTCCCAATGGATCCATTCATTTTCAATTATGATTTTTGATCGAAAAGTTGTAGTACTTAGAAGTTACCATTTCTACTCAACTTCTACAGTTTTTGTACTAGTGCAATCAATGCCAGAGACCAAATTTCCCTACCTATAGAGGAAAACCAAACAAGAAATAGAGAAACATTTATACTAGGAATAGATAAAAATTATGATTGCGAGCAAATATTATCCTTCATCTCAATGATATGATGACTTTCTACATCAATATGAAATTGGCAATTTTTCACCTTTCACACTTTTTCCATGCGAAAAATTAAAAAAAAAACCTGCTTTCTTTCAAATGGTGAGGATCTAAAAAAATTCACTAAGAAAAATCTGTTCATATTTGTGATATTATCAAATGTCAACTTGGAATTTTTTTCCACAAATGCCATTTTGTGTCACTTTTCCTTCATTTGTAGTTTTGAAAACTATCAAAAAGTGCCCTAGAAAAGTGGATTCCACCCTATTTTCTAGCTCTACATCAAATACCTTGGAATTATCCCAAACTATTAATTGGGTTTTCTCGCGCATAATGCTATTCTAGAATGCCAAAATTTCATTATTAATAGTGATGCTAACAATGAGAATGCTCCTACTCTCTAAAAAATGATATTTCATAATTTCTGTGAGTTTTCATCCAAATTACAAGATGACCATCATTGACATTTTCATAGCCCTTGCCACTGCAGACTTACACCTAAAATTTCAACTTCATTAGAGCTCCTACGCCCCAGTTATGGACAAAACAAGTTTTTTGCTCCATACTTTTTTTAAGTCAGTGTGGCATCATTGGAATGACATATTTGTTGATGTGTCATGGTTACATGGTAGTGTTTCCTACATGTTAGTTTTTTTTTAATCTTGACATGCCATTGTGACTGCCCTCCACATCACCTTCTTTCATGTCATCGTGACCCTTGAATATTATCCCTAGGGATATTCACGAGGGTCATGCGATAATTTTTAACACTAGAAAAACAGAATCCCGTGGGTCGATCATAATCCTCAAATTAATTCCCTAATTAAATCTTGTTTTTTCATGGCACTTGAATCTCTCTCTTCCATGATTTTTTCGTAAATTATGCGATGAGATTTGGATCATTGATCTATTTTAGAGAATGTAATACTAACCATTTGTGGCTTTTTCTCTTTTGAGTTCTCTCCTTTTCACAAAATCCCATGAGTCAAATTCCATTGTATATCAATATTCCTACTTAAATCCAAGCCATTCATGGCTTTCCCCCCATCATTTGTTCTCCTATTCACAAAATAATGCAACACATCATCCACCATCAATCTAGTTTTTCTATGGAATCTCAGTAATTTTTAGCAATTTAAAAAATGTGAATCCCCATAGGACTAAAATCCTGTGAATGCCTATCAACCATCGATATTATTTTCCAATGTAATTTTTTTCGTTCACAACAATTCCAAAAACTTGATACCTCGATGAACTCTAACCTTATGAGAGCCTATCGATTGTTGATCTAATTTATTGATGGGATCTTAGTCATTCACGACAACTCATCCTGTCACCCCACCTCTCTCCTAGGTTTTTTGTGATGGCTTAACAATTGTCAATCTAGCAAGGGGATCTAATCTCAACTATCCACAATATTCCTATTACCCCCAAATATAACTACAACCCATTATTGGAAATTGGAGCCTCTATTAGTTGATAAAATTGAACATTTTACGAACTTCAAAAATCTCTCTTTCTACCATGAATCCAAACTTTACAACTTCATGATTCACATTAATTTCACCCCATATCCTACATGATTTTTCTTACCGTGATCTCTTCTAAGAATTGAAGCCATTAATCTAATAAAGTAAGTCTTCAATTGTCTTTTTTTTATAGCTCCAACTATTCTCATTGGAACATTTTGTCAAACACTTGCATGAAACTTGTAAATTCCTCCCGTAGAGTCTAATTTCAGCCCCTACGGCCCCAATGTTGTAAGCTAATGCTTTGACACCACAATGTAACATCCCCATCTAGTAATCCCAACCACAGGATGGGTATCTACAACCACAAGATTTCAAATTCTTACCCATAGAGGAAAAACATTCATAATAACAACCAATTCAACCTCCCAATAAGGGGCATAATTCAATATGATGCATGTGCTAGTGAGAAGAAATAAAATGCAACGAAAATACCAACATAAACACACACACAACATGCATAATATGATGACTTTCATAATAGAAAATAAACATAATTTTGGATATTCATAGACAACAATAAGAAACTTATCTTTTAACTAAATAAACTCCAAGAAATTGGCCATGTAAGAGCAATTTTTCACCCAACCATAGATATATGCTACCGACACCAACCCCAAGTTGGGCTATGCAGCCACTAAGGAAAAGGAAAAAACTATATGATTCTCTCTCTTAGCCTAACCCATCTACTCTCATGCTCAACCAATTATCTTACCACATAGAATTGCATGCATCTCATCAAGCCATAAATAGCCAAGGAAATATTTTCCATTATCCCACACAACACAATGAAGGATTACCCTTTCTGTACTCAATAGTCCCTTAAATTACCCTTCCTATACAATGCTCTTTAGTGTGTGCAAAAATAGTCCAATCTACTATATACTATCTAATATTTTCTTGTAAGATGAATACTTGGATTCTCAAGCATCCAAAGAGAAAAACATACAATGGATGAAGGTTTTCTAACTTGCATAGCTTCCATGATCACCTACAACCATCACTCTTTTCATATCAACTAAATTTCCAAGTTTTCTCATGGATAGCATAAAACACATCATGAACATCACGAATGTTTGACTATCTGATTGATGGAATGAATTCCTTATGCATTGGATATAAAGGATTTTAGTGAAAATATTTTTGACATTACTTTTGAATTTAGGAATGTAGGACTCTTACAATTCTCCCAAGGAAAATACTTGGCCCAATGCTTCCATAATTGTATGAGAGGACTTTTCCACCAACCTCTCACATGCATTAAATGACTGGTTTTAATAAGTTTAAGAAGGTGGATGGCTTCATTTAAGGAACATGGAGAAAAATAAATGAGTTATAAGGATGATAATTGGTAATGGAGGATTTACTTTCCCATGATATCCCTTTCATCTTCTCCTCTAGTGGAAAATGTTGGAATAATGTTGATGTGCTCATTTAACCATAGACAATGCTACACCATTGTCAGCCATCCATGGGCATAAAGCCACCCCCGATCACCGTAACCTTTGACAGAAATAATGATTCCAAGAAGCCAAACCATAAACAACATATAACCAAGAGAGCACACCTCCTCCAATGGTAGCGCACAAGAGAAAGTATCAGAAAGACTGAAAAAGAGAAAATTTTACAACTGCAGTTGTTGTTGCTGCTCCTCCAAACTTGTGTACTGTTTCTGGGTGACTGAGAGTGTGTGAATGAGTGAAAAAATGAGCCAAGAAATCCTCTATTTATAGTGGTTATGTCACATGTCTAGGCCGACTTGTCTTCAAGGAGGATAATATCTTAATATTATATATTTTGTTGAGTCGACGTGTCTTCTAGGTTTTTCACACATCTGTTTAGGGTTTCTCTTGTTTTCAGAATATTTTATTCTAGTCAAAGGTTGCATATGGAGGTTAATACCTCTCACAACTACCATAATATCAACACTCCCTCTTAGATAGGGAGGTATTAATGGTCTCAAACACATCCATTCATCTTCACATGGTATGGGAAAGACTCACGTAGTTTTGTATACCATTCTACAAGTAGAATCATCACATCACACATAGCTATACCCAAGTGGACCTATCAATCTCATCAAGGGGCCACAACCTTCTAGAGAACACTAGAGATACACCTCGTAGTGTGTGTCACCATCATTGTCATGGGATACACCCACATGATGTCCTCACCCATGGCTACACCCATGTCATGAGTATCATCATTACTATCAGCATCATCTGGTAGCAATTTGGCATCAAAACGTATCATCACAATATCCATGAGCCTCATTTATCTATATTGATGATCCATATCCACCACCATGTGTCTAGCATCTCGGGTCATTCTTGTCCCATGACAAGAATCAGCACCTCGGGTCATTCTTGTCCCATGACAAGAATCGTGACCTCATCGGATCCACATTCACCTCATAGTTTATCCTCTCATAGGATTACTTCGTGAATGCATTTATCTTGATGCTATCAGACACATGTGTCGAGTACCTCGGGTTGTTCTTTTCCTATGACAATAATTATGACCACATCGGAGCCACAAACACCTCATGGTGATCCTCTCAAAGGATCACTCCATGAATTCATTCATCTCGATGTTATCAGACACATGGAATTGCACCTCAAGCACCTCAAGTCTTCAGTTTGTCAAGGCACATCTACTCCAAATGTAGATGTTCCCTATCTCCCCTGGTCTGCAACCCAATTCCTGTGGAGATAGAGTCAACCTGATGCTTATTGGTGCTACTCACATACTCATGACTCGTCATGAGTTAACTACTCAACTACTCGTGCGAGTTTCAAGGCCCGATGCAATTCACACATAGGATATATAGAAACAACGCGAATCTTAAGTATGTTAAAGATTACATTTGGGCCTATTCCCACACGATCAAGTCCATCTGATCAATATTGGAATATCAACACGATGTTGCAATCATCAATTCTCCCCTAGAGAAACATTTGCAATCCTTCCAATCTTATCCCAGACATAGGCTTAATACAAATGTCAGCTATCTTCTCATCTGTGGATAAGTGATGGAGCCTCACTGCTCTTTCCTGCACCATGTCTCTGATGTAGTCCTGCAAAATCCTTTGAAAATCCACCCTGCTTCATATCTTGCGTCACTAGCTATGATATATGACTGAGTGCTACAGACATCTGCTTCCCTGCTTGTCTGGAAATCCTGCTCGATCTCAAGCTGAAGTAGAACTTCCATTCCAAAAACTGTATATCCCGATAGCCATACTTCATCATCGAAGATCAATCATATCTATCTCTACAACATAGGTACATGCATGTTGTGTTGTAACCCAATAATATGGTCATGGATCAATCACATATTGGCACAAGGCTCTCTCTGCGAAGCAAATGCCTATCCCGTCACACAACTTCTTCATATGTGTCGTCATAGGTGTGGCCATGGAATTCATGTCCATCATGCTAAAACTATTCAGTCTCCTCATTGAAGATGTCATATGGTGTCAGCCATGCTTCTGATTCGGTCAAGATCCTTCATCTCAAACTTTGAAATCAACTCCCTCTATCTGAGAGAATCCTCAGACCACGATTTCATCTACTGCATGCCCCTTTGCATCTTACAAAGTGTCATGAAACCAAGTTGGATTCTTCCTGATCACTGAATCCCTCTGAGTATGAATCCCTCTTTTATTTATCTCTTATGACTTGTCCAGAACAAGAAACAAGAAAAACAAAATCTCCATGGTATCCTCCATGGAAGATATCCTGGAGTCTAGGTCAGTAACCAAGAACATCTCCTAAAGGAGATCAAATATTTATAACAATCTCCCCCTTTTTCATTGATGACAACCCTTAGTCAATTTTGAAACTGCCCCTCTTTACAACTTTTCTTGTGTTTGCAATTCTTCCTTTGTATGCAACTTCTCCCCCTTTGACATCAATGGAAAAGGGTTGCCCCCCCTTGAGCATGTGATTCCCTTCAAGCACTCCAATGTGAAATTTAAAAGTATATCTCTAATTTCTTACTTGTTGACAACTGATCATTATCCATGTTATCTTTGCTACAAGTATCCAACACTAATCCTTCTATTTGATTGTTTTTATTGATAAAAAATTCCACTCCAAAGTCTTGATATTGATCTTATGAATGGGGTGAAGCTTTAGTATTGAATTTAATTGAATTTGTTTCTACCTCCACATTCGTTTATGAAAAGGACCAATTAGATGACTTCTCGTCCAAAAGAGTACTGTAAACTTGAATTTCCATTTTCACAAGTAAATGTCCTAGCCTTACCTTTTCTAGAAATGGGGTGTAGATGTTTCAAGTGAGAATCAAAACAATGAATCTCTGTGCCATCTTCATCTACCTTATCACATCTTTTCTCATAACAAACAGTTCATCTCTCCCTATTTCTTGTTTTTGCTTCATTTTCCAAACCTTTGAGTATTCTTTTTTATGTTTGGAAAGAACATCTTCTTCCATGTTTTGTTTATGAGGTCCTATTATGTTGCTTCTATAGTTACATGCTATGTGCCCATAATTATTTCACTTATAACATTCAATATTTTAATCAAGTAGAGGAACAAATGAACTGTAGTTTTTGTTAGCAAGCCCATTATAAATTTTGGTTTTGTTTCTCACATAATCATCCTTTGAGGTCTTATAAGAATGTCTATTTCTACCTCCCACATTATCACTTCTTGCATAAGCTCTACAATCTATTTCCTTACGACCAAAATTATTGCAAGAAAAAAATATCCAAGAAAAATGTTTGGGTATCGGTTTGTGAAGGGCCTTCTTGGTGGAACAACTTTTCTGATCTCATTCTTGTTATTCTTGTGAGAAGAACCAAGTTTTCGTTGGTCATCATTCCCTTTCCTACTACTTCTTTCATTTTTTATGGAGCCTTTGAGAATATTGACATAGCTTTTAGGATTTTCTTCATTTTCCTTTTCTAATGGCTTTGTGACCTTAGTGCTTGCATCTCCCTTGGGGGTATTTTTTTTTTGTCATAGCTAAGACCCGCCTTGATGAATGGTGACCTTTTTCTAAGATTTCAGTACTATTTCCAAAATAAAATCCTCTATTCAATCGATTAATTGTTTTATCTAGTTCCTTTCTTAAGGAAATGATTTCAACCTCTAGCTTCTTACAATTTTATTCATTTTCTTTCTGTTGGATTCTCACCACTTTTTATATCCTTTTTTCCTCTTCTAGTTGAGTATTCACGATGATAATTGGCTTCTCTGTTTATTCAAGATCATGATCCTCCTCTTTATATTTTTGCAATTTCTCTTTCAGCTTTATATTATTTTTCCTAAGCTTGTCTATTTCTTCTAAGGCACTAACAAGTTCTTCTTCAAGATCTTCTTCTTTTGAATATGAATTTTCTTTCTGATTACCTTCATTTTATTCATCAATAGGATTTGCTTCCATGGTTATGGATGTATATTCTTCTTCATCATCACTATCTTCCCTTTTTTCATATGGACACTTAGCAACAAAATTTCATATTCTACCACAATTAAAACATTTGAAGGGTAGCTTACCTTTGTATTTTTGTGTTCCTCCTTTTATCTTTCTCACAAATTGTGCTTCTTTTGTCCTTGATTCACAATTGGAAGAATCATTGGATCTCTCCTCATAAATTTTGTGTATCTCATACCAAATCTGTTTAGTTGATGTATACTTCATTACCTTGGCAGTGTCATAATTTGATTGGCCACTCAAGATGATTTCTATTTATTTTTCATTGTTTTCACTCGACTCCTTCCCAACTTCATATGTATAACCTATTGTGATTGATTCCCAAATATCAAAACCAAGGGCATTAAAATATGTCTTCATTCTTATACTCCATGATGCATAGTTTATTCCATTGAACAAAGGATCTTTTTTAATAGAGAGACCTGTTAGAATATTAAGATCTTGTAATTATAGACAAAGCTACACCATTGTCACCCAAACATAGGCACACAACCACCACGAGCACTGTAACCTTTGACAGAAAGAATGATTTCGAGAAGCCACACCAGAACCAACAGATTACCAAGAGAGTGCACCTTCTCCAAGGGTAGTGCACAAGAGAAAGTATTGGAAAGACTGAACAAGAGAAAGTATTAGAAAGACTAAACAAGAGAAAATTGTACAACTGCAGTTGTTGTTTCTCCTCCTCCAAAATTGCGCACTATTTCTACTTTCTTGAGTGAGGGCGAGTGAGTGAAAAAATGAGCCAATACATCCTCTATTTATAGTGGTTCTAGTCACCAGTATGGGATAACTTGTATTCCTAGAGGATAATATCTTAATATTATATATTATGCTGAGATGACATGTCTTCTAGGGTTTTCACACATTTATTTAGGGTTTCTCTTGCTTCCAGAATATTCTATTCTAGTCAAAGGTTACATATGGAGTTTAAGACCTCTTGCAAATACCATAATATCAACAAAAAATATCCCCTCTAGTGGAAAATAACCCCTATCATGCTCTAGACAACTATCTTGGACCATAATATCATATTTGAATATTAAGATTTACATATCTTGATGATATAATGACAAGCTTAGCAAATGGTCCACACACACACACACACACACACACACACACACATACACACACACCATACATGCATAGCCATTCACTATTCATGCATTAACCTTGAGCTCCACACTAGGAATCTGTATTTGCATATTTACAACATTTACATAATTTGAGTTAATACATGCCAAGCGTCAAAACTAGGGTATTATAATAATGATTTGTTGTCATGTTCATTCCTTCACTTACTTCGTAATAAAAGGATCATCCAATAAGGATAACTTAGTGAAATTACATTGCTAAAAAAATTGATAATATAAATTTAACAAGTTGATCCCATGATATAACATTGATACACCTTCCACTTAAATTAAGGAATCAATTCTAATTTTAATGAAACCTATTAATAAACTCATAAAACTTAACTAATTAAATGTAATGGATGCAATAAGTACCAAGTTACATTCCCACCTTCCACTCATTCAACCTCATGAGTGTATTCACACATGTTGATGTTCGATGATCAACTTGGGCATCAATAAAAGTTAGTACCAAGTTAGATTCCCACCTTCCACTGATTCAACCTCATGATTGTATTCACACATGTTGATGTTCGATGATCAAATTGGGCATCAATAAAAGTTAGTACCAATTTAGATTCCCACCTTCCACTCATTCAACCTCATGACTGTATTCACACATGTTGATGTTCAATGATCAAATTGGGCATCAATAAAAGTTAGTACCAATTTAGATTCCCACCTTCCACTCATTCAACCTCATGAGTGTATTCACACATGTTGATGTTCGATGATCAACTTGGACATCAACAAAAGTTTCTCCTTCTGTAAATATACTAATCCCAACTCACATATACTACTAATCCCTACACACAAGTGAGATCTTGGCTTTGGTGATGCTATACTTATTTTTTCATTTAATGAGGATTTAAAAAAAAAATGTAAACCAAGTCAAGTGCCAGATGAACCCAGTACAACTAATCCTAGCATGATGAAATGTTTGGCGGATGCATGGAACCATTTTACCTACTAAAACTAATCAAACTAATCCTACCATGATGAAATGGCTCACATATAATGTATGTGAACTAACTCACATATATTATATGTGAGCTAGCTCACATATAATACTAATCCCTACACACAAGAGAGATCTTGGCTTTGGTGATGCTATACTTATTTTTTCATTTAATGAGGATTTTCAAAAAAATAATGTAAACCAAGTCAAGTGCCAAATGAGCCTACTACAACTAATCTTAGCATGATGAAATGTTTGACGAATGCATAAAAACCATTTTACCTACTAAAACTAATCAAACTAATCCTAACATGATGAAATGTTTATATATGAGCTAACTCACATGGATTACACACAAAAGAGATCTTGGCTTTGGTGATGCTATACTTATTTTTCATTTAATGAAGATTTAAAAAAAAAATGTAAACCAACTCAGGTTCCATATGAACCTAATACAACTAATCCTAGCATGATGAAATGTTTGGTGGATGCATGGAAACCATTTTACCTACTAAAACTAATCAAACTAATCCTAGTCTGATAAAATGTTTGGAGGATGCATGTAAACCACATGCATATGAAATATCTTTGAGATTTATTTCTACGTCTACAATAATCAAGGCTCTACTAACCTATATGAAATTTGTAGTGAATCAATTAAATAATTTTAATTGTGATGAACCATTTCTCAAATGATTTAATCACCCATCTAATTTTTACCAACAACAAATTAATACAAACTAAATGTGAGTGGAAAGAAGATGCTATAAAAATACTTTATTTATCTATGAGATCTCTAGTGGGAAAAATTTCACTATAGATGTGAAAATTCAAAATTCCATCACTTATATGAAGAGGAAGATTCGACTCCAGGTGTGGACTGGATAGAAATGGTTTATCTTTAATAGTAATAAATTAGATGATGATTGTTCATCATGCAACCATGGCACTATCAAGGAATCCATTTTTGATATATATTTTTTTGTGTTGACACTAAGAAGAATCCATTTTTGATATATTTTTTTGTGTGGTGACACTAAGAAGAAAATGGAGAGATCCTCCACTAACTTGCATAAAAAATTTAAAAAAATGGATTTATCAAAGAAAATGTTCCTTCTTTCAAAGACATTTTATTTTAATTTACTTAAAAAAAAAATTCAAGGTATCTCCCTACAACGAACTCCTCACCTTTTTTTTGATTAGGCCCTATCCAAGCTTTTTGTGTGGAGAAGAATTCCTTAATCCCTATCCTTAAACTTGATCCAACATGGGTTAAAGAATACAAGTGCATCATCTACCATTCCTCAAATCTCAAATGGTATGGATTATTACTCTCCTTTAAGTGGTTTTACAAATGGATATAAGTTATAGATTATTTTAGGAGTTAATTTTGCAAATGAGCTAATTTTTCATGGTTTTTCTCAAAATATGATTAGTCAATTTCCATTTTTTTTAAAAATGATTTGCCCAAATTTCATAGAATGAAATTAGTTGCCAAAATTTTATATAAAATATATAAAATCTTTAGAAATTTGAATATTTTTACAAAACTATCGCCAAACATTTTACATTTTGTATCTTAAAGACTAGTAAGATTAGCCTAAATTTCTACATTTTAATATAAATTTCCATCCTTAAAATTATCCCTGATACAAGTTTTCTAGAGAAATAAATTATTATTTACCAACATGCATGGCAATTTTCTATTCTAAAATTTGATCCTTTGTAGACATAGCACAAATTACTCACAAAGGAACATGGTTTCTATATGGTAGTATATTATTATAAAAATACGCAAGCTCACTTTGACTTCAATATAGAATTTCTAACTACAATTTCACAAAGGGTAATATTTTCTAATGTTTTTTTGGAATATTAGGGTATAACAACTTTAATTAACATTTACAATTTTTAGAGTACACTCATCTCATTTGCTTCAAAATATAGTTATCATGGTTTTACTAACTAGGCCAAGATATGTATTTATTATGTAGATGCAAGAAATGAACTTCTCCACCACACCATGTTGGAATATAGTGATGAAATATAGACCCAACCCCTAGACTATAAGTATGTTTTCTCTTTTCTTAAATTTTCTTTGACCATGATCATGAAGCCGACTCCTTCTTGAATGAAAAATTAATTCCAGTTTTAAAAGGAAAAAGTTCAAAACCCCTTTCTCGAAAGACTCAAATCTAGATGATCAAGATCCAATTAAAAATTCTAGAAACTTAATACTTTCTCCTTCAACAATCGTAACTACTCTAGTGCCTAAAAGTAGTGAATAAGCCAATGTGGCTACTATATTTCATGAGATATTCAAAGTAGTGAATAAGCCATTGTGGCTACTATATTTCATGAGATATTCTACTCATTAGTCCCATGGAATCATAAATAAGAGACATGAATTCGATTTCTTACATCATAAAAATGATCTAGTTCTATTATCTTCGTAGATGTAGAGAAGTTGATAAATCCTAATCTAAATAAAAAAAAATAAAAAAAAATAAAAATTTAGTATCAAATCCTAATCTAAATCTATATAAAAAAAAGAAAACTTAAATAATTATTATAATTTTTTAAATTTTATTTACCAAATACAAAATTTATCTTGAAAACAATATATTTACTAAACAACTTATATTCTATAAAAAAAAATACTATTAATTATTTACATTCAATAATAATAAAAATATTAAAAATTAAATATCAAACTCAATACAAATATATATAAATCCAAAATCCTCAAAAATAACTGCATAAATGTGCATTTCTTTATAAAATATAATTCTTTCACACTTTTATTTACCAAAAGAATTTGGTTTCAAACAAGCTCTTTAGTATAGGAGCTTCTATATAACATAACATAAATATTTTAAATAGTATAAATGTTTTCTAAAAGTTTGTTCCTTTCATTTTTTATTGAAAATTTTATATCGAATTTGTTTATTCTTTTTCTTATTAGTTCCTGCATTTTGGGTTGCGTGACTTATAGTAATTGATTTTTTGTTTTCGTATTATTTTGGCTTAAAAATCGAGGATGTTTTCTTGTTTTAAGGTAAGGTTTTGAGAAATCATGTGATTAAACTTGAAAAATCATATCAATTAACCTAAGTTTCGAGTTGGAGGTCTTATTTGGCCTATTGTCAAGACAAAAGAGGAGAATACTTTATCTTTAAATCAATTTCATGCGCACCTTCAAACAAAGATTTTATGAGTAATTTTTCCAAGTCAAGTAATGCTAGAACTAAGTCTAGCATTACTTCCATCACATTAAATGCTATATCATTTTTGGACTGGCTTAAGAAAAGTTTTCATAAATTGAATAGAAAGCGACACATACTCCCTACATATGTT
>CBVK0101354814.1:0-12886 GCA_900067695.1 Picea abies | reverse complement strand
TCTAAGACTTTTGGTCCGACCTGTTGCTGAATCCCAAGGAAAGGGAGGTGTAAGATTCAATGGACTGTGTGACAATGAAGGTGCACACTCCTAGGGTGGGACATACATGTGGGAAATGAGAGACCGTTGGTTGGAGTGATACTGAGGTTTGGTACCTTGGCCTAGAACACGTGGATATGGATGTGGACCATGGCTATCTTGGGAAGATATTGCCCTGATGGAGTCATAGCCCTGCTCAGGGGAGGAAGGTCTTCTCAATCAAAAGATAAGTACAATTCTCTATTTATTGTATGTTGTGTATCTTGTATATAGGTTATGATGTTATTAGAATTGCCTATATATACATATATATACATTGCATATATGCTTTCATTACCTGCATCTATGACTGTACATAATGTGTTTCATGTTTCATTACTTAAGAAATATATACCCAATGCTAATCATGTTATTGATTGGAATGTGATTCAGGTGGATAAAGAAGGCGTCTTGCAAGTGAATCCAGTGCGCATATTGGACCAGAAGAGAAAACAACTCTGGAATCGATCCATAGGGCTTGTAAAGGTCCAGTGGACCTGGTATGGTCCCGAGGACGCAACATGGGAGAATTATGATGCTATTCGGGAAAAATACCCACATCTTTTTGAAGATTTTGGAAATCTTGCTGATATTGTGTAAAGAGTTGCACTGAGGACAATGCAAAAATAAGGGAGGGGATTGTAATACCCCAAGGACGAGCCCCAGTTATATCTATGTATTGTAAACATGTTTTGTAGGCTGGTGATATGAGCAATTGTAAGTTGGTAAGCTTATGTGCAAGGAGGCCAGAGAGCCTAGGTGTTAAAGGCTAGGAGCTTGATTTTGTATATGTAACTATGCAGATCATTACTAAAATATAAACATCATTGCGTGTAGACCGACCACAAAGAAAGAGTGATGGGGGAATAAGCTTCCACATGGTTGGGTAAGGGAGGAGGCTAAGTGTGTGGGTCTAGGGGATAAGCTAGGGGGCTTACCTCTAAAAGGGATAAGAATTTATTATTATTTCCTAAAGGCTAAGGTGGACAATTGACCAAGTGTTGTCCTAAGTTATTTGAAAAGGAACATGTGAAAAAAGGGAACATATGCAGCTCCAGGAAGACAAGTGTCGACCTAGGTGCATGTAGTTAAAATCTGAAGCATTAGCTGTGTTGGGGGTTCGCGAGTCATTCTGTCATCCTCTACCTAAGTTCGCGGGGATCTGGGGCATCTGAACCATTTTGCTTCTGCATCTGCCTCTGCATACCCATGCACAGTGAGAACTCATGGACTGAGTCGCATCTTCTATGAAGCCCAAACATCCCATATTTGTCTTTGTTGTGTTGTGTCACAACTGTTGGCTGTTGTGGCCATGCAGATCCTTGACTGAGTGTGGCTTTCTACCGTCATCTATTCCTTGTTGAGCCTTGTTGTTGTCCTCCTTGTGCTAGAATGAAGTTGAATAAGCATGTTTTCAGGCATGTGTGAAACACTTTCTCCAGGTGAGAGAGGTGGTTGTGGTTGAAGAGGCAGGTTGTTAGGCCTATGAGAAACTCTCTCCATGTGAGAGAGTGTGCTGAGGAGGATGAGTTCTCTTGGAAGGGGTCCCGTAGCTGCTACAGAGCTTTGAGAATTCTAGTCTGACCTGTTCCTGAAGCCCAAGGCAAGGGAGGTGAAGCAACCGATGGATTGTGTGAGAGTGAAGGTGTATACTCCTGGGGTGGGACAAGCATGTGGGGAATGAGATTCTGTGAGCAGTGGGAATAAGTGGCTCTTGAGAGAGAATCCTTCCTCTTTAACTGTATGACTTCCCTATTGAACTTGCCTAGCATAGGATCCCCTTTCCATAGGTGGAGCTTAATCCCAGCTCGGGGGTGACCCACTACTGAGCATGATGAGCAGCGTGGTATATGGCTGGGAGGTTCGTGGAAGGTCTGAACGTAGTTGGTGGTGTTACTCTAATTGAAAAGATAAGTATCAGTCTATACTTAATTTATATGTTATGCATGTCTGTGATGCTTGAATATTATCATGTATTTTGTTGCGTATATGAACTAATGTTAATTCCATTGATTTTGTATGGTAGTAGTAATTTTGTGATTAAGTGTTTTAATTCGATTAAAATGCATATATTCTATAAGTGTATATTCCGCAGTGGTAGCATTACCCGATCTCTGTGTTGGCCAAGGATGCTGCAGTTTTGGTATCAGAACTAAGTGAAGTGTCTGAGTAGTGGCATTGCCCGGCCTATTGGTGGCTGGGGAGGTTACATCGTATGTGTGCCATCTCTTCCTTGATTCTATCCCTTTGGTGCGCAACATTATCTAAATCCTTGAGTGTGTGATCCTGGATCATTTGAGCCACCATGTATGCATCATCCTCAATGATCATGTATTCTAGGGGCATTATGTGTGCCTTCACCTTCTTGCATGCACCCCCTGTTTGGATGATTTTCCTCTTCATTTGGCCTTTCTCTTGTGGCGTAGCACTTGATGTAGTTCCTTGTGCTGCCTCGACTTGTTTCTGCTGTACTTGGAGCACCTGTGTGTTGTTCTTCTTCCATGTATGGACTCCTGTCTTAGATGTCCCCCCTTTCTTTTGATGTGCCTTTTTTTGACTTCTCCTTGGTTTCTTGGGAACTGTTACTTCCTCGGGCTATGTTTGTTCCTGGCTTACCTCCTCAACATCTATGTGTTTCTGTCTTACCTCCTCCTCTTCTATCTCTGCGGGAATTTCTGATCCAGGTGGATATCGAGGGCCACCCGCCTTTTCCAAATGGCTCAAAACAGTTTTCTGGCCATTTTGGCAATTTATTCATTAATAGAAATCGTGTATTACTGTATATCTATGTTTATGGTTGCATCTCTGATACATTTCTGTTATATTATTGAATATTCATGATATCTCTGTGTATTTCCTTATTATATCTCCACTCTCATTTCGTGCCGAAAATAATCCGGATCAATTTCTCAAGTGAGGACTGGAATCCTCCATTCGCCTTCCCAATCCTTAATGGTCATTTCTATGTCCCCCAACGTGATGTAGTAATGCATTTGTATCCATTGATTGTCTGGGTATTTCCGTGCCTTGATCCACATCACATGTCTAGTAGATTTGAAGTCAGTTATGCCTTGATACTGTGCAAAATATTCTGGTGTTACCCTCCAAGTGTTGGCGATGGTGTCTTGTATGTCGCGAAGATAACCTTCGAATATAGCTACATTCACTTTTCTATTCTTGGTGTCTGAAGCATCTCCAAGCGATAATTATCGTGCTCTGTGGCAGGGTTTTGGTTTAGTGGCAAAAAATGAGTACTTCAGCTCCTTCCATCCCATCACGACTATCAGGATGAGTAGCAATGAATAATTAAATTATGTCCTCATATCATGTGCATCCTTGTAGTCATCTAGGAACATATTCAACAAATAAGGAGCCCAGCTGAGTGTGGTGCCCTCAACACACTGTGCTGCAGCTGCGACAACCCCAACCGAAATTTACTCCTTGCGGCATTTCCTGAGAAACTTGCATGCCATAATTTTTGTGGCCATTCTTTTCGCGATGTCACTAATATGCCTGATAATGATTTTGTGTGACCCCCTTTCGGTGTCATATTTCTTCTTCATCTCCCCGGCCAGTGATTTATCCTTTGTTTTTTCCTCGAGGAACTATGCGAGATCCACGCCCCGTGATGGCAACCATGTGATGTATGCGTTGAGCTCTACGTCTATTGAGACGAGTTGTTCCAGCCATAGATATCCTCCATGTGTGACCGCCATTAGCTGCTTGACACAACTATTTGCATACTAGCCCCTCCCAAAGTGTGGTAGGCACAACAGATCTAGAATCCCAATTTTGGCCATTCTTGCTGCCCACTGGACTGGTTGATTGATTGGTTCCCCAAAGGGTTCTATAACCACAGTATGTAGGTATAATTTCTTAGCGAATTCTGGGAAATTTTCTGTGTCCATTACATCGTGATCTGAGTACCTCAATTTATCTACATAGCCTAGAAAATTTGTTGGTACATGTACCCCTTCCGGTATTCACGACAAGACAATTGTTTCAGTGGGTTTCATGTGCAGTGACGTAGGTACCATCTCCTTACCCTTTCACTATGGTGGCTCACTCGAGGTTCCAACCTCCATTGTTCATTCTTATGAATACTGCTCTGGTCGGCCAGTGAAATCCTCCACTAATCCCTCCTATGGCTATTTTGACATGGTTGTTTGTGATTCTTCTGACGTGACCGTTTCTTCCTGGTCTGGAGCCATCCCATTGACTCTCAGGGATTCTTCAGAGTTTTATAGGTGCCATAGTTTTCTTGCATCTTTAGTCGGTTCACCCTATCCTTCTTGAGGCATATCAATGTCCATACCCACTGGTGTTGTCTGATGGGTTTCCTCCAAAATGGGTGTTGGGCTTCCTGGTGTTGTATCCAGCGATGGTATCTCATCCAAATTGACTACTTCTGGGGGCTGAGATGGTTGTTGTTCGATTCCCTGTGGTTTTGATTGTGCTCTGGTACTACTTCGGGGTCATCTGGAAGACATGCTCGGTTCTCCCTATTTGGGTGGTGACATGGTGGTAAATTTTTCATTCACCGAGCTCAGTAGCCTCTGCACCCTCTGCAACCTTCACTCTCTACTTTGTATTCTCTCTCACTTTGTGCCTTTTCCAATTTCGCAATAACCTTTCCACTCCCACGTCCCTGCTTTGTATGGGCGTTGTGTGAAGCTTGTCGGAGACATTACCATGATTATTCCTTAATTGAACCATCGGTTCCTTCATACTTTCCATTGATTTCCCTTGCTGTCTCCAGTTGGCACGATTAATGTGGTGTCCCATCATTCGTTTTCAACATTTAATTCTAATAGTCACCATCAATTGGCGCTTATTTTTCTATATCCTCCTTTCTTGCTTGTTTTCGCTCTGTGGTGACCATTGGCCTTGTCTCTGCTGATCGTGCATTCTCCTTATACTCTCAACGCGTTCTCCTTCTAGTCTCATCGCACTGTGCGTCTTTTGTTACTTTTTGATGTCTTGTACTATATCTTTCTTTTTTTTCTACTGTGCGACGACTTTCAAGTTGTGGGTGGTTTACTATCAGTGTACAACTTCAGTCAGCTCCCATTGATCATTCCTCTAAGTTGTGTGCCACCTAAGCCCTTCAACTATACAACTACCCCATCTGTGACAATTTTTACTTCATATGGTCCTAACCAGTGCATTCTGAGTTTTCTCGGATGTTGAAGGGATTTACTGTCATACATCAACACTAAGTCTCCTTCCTTGAAATTTTTCCTCTTGATATGTATGTCGTGTCAAGATTTGTCCCTTTCTTTCTAAACTTGTTGGTGGAACCCTACTAGGATCCTATCTTTCTCCATGATCATTAGTTGATTCAGCCTATGATGTACTACACCTCATTATGTCATATTCGTAATCACTGCTACACGTAGACTGGGTACCAAGAATTATAATGGCACCACGAATTCTTGTCCATATACCAATATGAATGGCATGTGTCCTGTCAACTTCTTGGATGTGGTCCTGCATGCCCACAATACTATTGGTATTTTTAGGTCCCAATCATCCCTATTAACGTTACAGATCTTTGTAAGTACATTTTCAAGGATTTTGTTAAAGGTTTCTACTGTTCCATACACTTGTGGATGATATGGTGTACTTTTTTGGCAATGGAATTCAAATTCCTCAGTCATATCCTTAATAATGTTTTTAATGAAGTGAGTACCTTGGTCGCTCATCAAAATCCTCGGGTAAACAAATCTAGTGGTCACTTGCTCAAATAGAAAGTGTATGTTGTTTCTTCACTGCAATCTTTGACTGGTGTTTCTTTTTCCCATCTTGTTAGGTATTATGTCGTGGTGATAATGTACCTTGCTCCTCTCCTCTTTGTTGGTGGGTTAATTGGTCCCACAAAATCTATTGCCCATTTATCGAATACCTGCAAAGTTACCTGTGGTCGCAAGGGAATCTCGACCCTTCTATTAGGTCTACCAACCCTCTGACATACATCACATATCTGGTAGTACTCTTTTGAGTCTCTGTGAATAGTTGGCCACCATAGTCCTGTGTGCAATACCTTCTGCGCGGTAGATTTTCCTGCATAAAGTCCTCCTGTTATTACCTCATGGGATTCTACTAAAATCCTTGGTCTTTCATGTTCTAGAACAATTTTTCTCAATATGCTATCTGTGCCCATTTTGTATAAGTGTCCTGCAATCAGCCGATAGTATGCATCCTAGACTACCAGGTTTTTCTTATGTGCGGTGTTATATTGTTGTGGCACAATCCCTGTAATAAAGTATTGGATGATGTCTGCGAAGTATTCATCAACGATCTGAATTGAAAATAACTGTGTGTTCGAAAAGTTTTCATCTAAATTTGTAGGTTCCTCTCTGTTTGTGACCCTTGATAGGTGGTCAAGGCCTGCATTCAGCTTCCTTGGCTTGACTATTACTTCAAAATCAAATTCTTGAAACAACAGTATCCATCGACAAATTCTCCCCCCAAAAATTCCTTGTTGACTAGGTATTTGGGTGTTTAATGGTTTGTGAACATCTTAAAATGTTTTCCCAGTAAGTAATGTTTGAACTTCTACAGCGTGTAGACCATAGATAGGCATTCCCTCTTTGTAGTGTTTTATTTTTTCTCTGATTTTGACAGTTTTCTGCTAGCAAATGCTATAGGATGATCCAATTCTCCTGCTCCTGTCTGCGCCAAAATAGATCCAAGTGTTATGGTCGATGCATCTACATGTACATGGAATTTCTTCTCCTAGTCTGGGAATACTAGTATTGGCATTGTTACCATATTTTCTTTCAACATATCCAGATTGTGTTGACAATCCTCATTCCACTGGAATTTTGTATCTTTCCTTAACAGTTTCTCCATTGGTGCGGTGATCTGTGTGTGCCCTTTTATAAATTTTCTATAGTATCATGTGTGTCCCAATGTCGCTCTTAGTTTTCAAACTATTTTTGGTGGTGGTAGGTTAACGATTACTACAATTTTGGAAGGATCTAATAGTAAACCTTGCTTGCATACTATATGGCCCAATAGTATACTGAATGATGTTCTGAAGACACACTTCTTGATGTTTAATGATATCTAGCACTGCCTACATCTTTCTAACATAAATCGCAAGACCTCTACATGGTCTTTCAATAGAATATATACTATCCAGTCGTCCAAGTATACCTCTAGAAATTGGTGGATAAATTCTTTAAACGTAGCTATGACTACTCTGGAAAATATTTTTGGTGCATTCTTTAGTCCAAACGATATGACCGTGTACTAGTAGGATCCACATTCTGTAGAAAAAGTGGTATTGTATCTGTCTTCTGGTTCTATATTGATCTAATGGTATCCTGAGAATCCATAAGTGAATGAATAAACTTCATGTCCTCCTACATTCTCCAAAACCTCATCTGTGAAGGGTGTAGGTAATGGATCATGTAGGCACACATATTTCAGCTTCCTCAAGTCGACACATATTCTTATCCTTCGTTTTTTTTTCTCCTGAACTACCATCAGGCTTATCCATTCTGATTCTTCCATAGGTTCTATGATTCAAGCTTCGAGCATCCTATCGATCTCAGCTTTGAATTTTTGTTTATATATCAGATTTATTTTGTATGGTCATTGTCTGATCGGTCTTGCCTCAGCTCTGAGTGGTATCTTCATTTCCCCTAGCTCTCCCACTATGCCCTTCATTTCTATGAACGTTGTGGGGAACAGGTCGATGTAATCGTGCAGTAACTCTGTTATGTTTTCCACTGTTTTCTCATCCTAGTAGTCTCCAATGCTGGCCATTTTGGGATTCTCAACTGTCCAAATGTTGACTTTCTTCACCTTGATCTATGCAACAATTACTTCTGTTTCTAGAGGTGGACCTTCCACTTCTGTTTCTCCTTCAGCTTCCTCAAACTGAATATGACATGGATCGTCCTCATATGGTGATTCTTCTTGTACATGGTAGCATGACAACAGTTCTTTCATTGTCTATTTGTTCCACTATTGTTCCTTTGTTATGAGTTCGACTTCTGGTTCCTGAATGAATATCACCCCTCTTATTTGTTTAAGTGTTGCATCTATGTTGGGGTTCTCATGTTCAAATGAGAAACTGACTTTAAAGTTCTATTGTAGTACTGTCCAGCTCGCAGTTCCTTTGTGTAGTTCCTAGTCTATATACCAGTTTGCTGGGATGCCCTCTAAGGTATGTATGAAATGATGAGGCCAGTCCTTTAGGGATGTCATTTTCCACAGTGCTCTGCACTTCTCTAAGTGTTCTGCTGGTGCCCCCTGTCTATTGTACTTCTTCTATTGGTTTCTTCTCTGTTCTGTGCCAAAACTTAAGCGCAGTAGTCACTTACATTGGTACCAATCCTTAATTGTCTCTTTGTGTGCGCCCCACCATCTTGCAGGTGTGGACTTGAGTGATATATCTAGAGCTAACTGTCACTGACTTTCTAACACTTTATCCTCGTATTGTGTCAAGAATGCTTCTATATCGTTTACCCCATGGAAACTCAGTGGTTCTCGTATCTCCGTACTTACCCATCTTATTGCGCGGTCTATTCTTGTGAATCTTCTTGTGGAAACTTCATGTAGCCTTTGTTTCCAGTTTTCTAAACTTGTATATGAGTCTGACGCACATGAAGTAATGCTTCGCCAACTGAGTATCCCATCTGCAATTGGGTTTACATAATACTCGTCTCGCGCAGTTGTTCTATACAACTGGATAATTTCCTCCAAGTCCAAGAAAGTGGGCTCTACAAACCTATCCCCTTCCAATGGGTATAATGGCGCAATGCCCCTGTATTCTCCTGACTCAAATGTCATTTTCCATGTCTTTAAGTTGATTATGGCCTAGTTATCAAACTCCCAATCCAAGCTGAGCAATGTTGGATATGGTGTTGTGCCATCCACTATTTTGATCACTTCGATGTCTACTTTAGTGCGCACCCCATCCAACTCTACTGTCACTCCTTTCAGTTTCCCAATTGGTAGAACTCTGTGTTGGTTTTCTAGTTTCAGCTGAATGGGTGAATATCCTAATGTGGGCTCTCCCATACATTGCCATGTATTATTGGGTAATACATTGACTTCAGATCCTAGATCCAATATGATATCTCCCATGTTGAAATATTCTATGTTGGCATTCAGCCTGAACTCCCTACTTGTTCTTCTCCTTGTATGTAGGTGAATGATGGTTTTCTGTTCTAATTTTCCTTATGTATCTATGCTACATCTTTCTAACATACTTTGTAATATCTTGACAGAGGATGGATCATTTAGTAATTTTACACATGATTGCAAAAATCCTTTGATTGTACTTACTTGTCCCAGGGGATGCATTTATTTGGTATGATCCAACGATGGAGGCATCTTGTACTCTAGCACTTCCTTGCTATGTTGCGCGGTTGAGGTCGACGCGGTGTCTGACTTCATAAATTCTTGTCTTTCTTGCTTAAATGTTTCTTTCTCGTTCTACGCGTCAAACTGTTTCCTTGGTTCAACATTCTTCTTCACCCACTGATGTTGTACTGGCTCTTGTCGGAATGCGTTGTTTCTTGTGTTATCTCCTCCATGCGTAACTATGTTGATGTTTCTTCTGTTGTCCCTCACTTCCGCTAAAATCCATTGAAAATTCTGGTTGTTTTGATTCCTCTTTTCCTGGATCTTCCCTAATAGCATAGGACATTCTTCTGTGTCATGATCTAATGTGCGACAATACATACAAGTTGTTGGTGGAAGTAGACATTCTCTCGCATAGTGTCTTGGTTGTTACTAGTTGTGACACACCGCTGGTCCTCTACCTCTTCCAAAGCCTCATCTTGCTCGTCCTCCACCTCTGTAGCCAGCTCGATCCCCTCGCGACACATTATACTGAGGCGCCTGATTTTACTGTGTGGTATTGTATTGAGGTTGTGTTGTGTTGTATTGTGGTTGTGTGATATTATATGGTCTTTGCAAAATATTATACTGCGGCTGCGCATTGTTGTATGGGAATGGTACCTGGTTAAATTGAGGTGCGGATTGACTGGTCATCATTTCTTTTGGAATCCTATATGCATCTGATGTCCTTTCTCTCATCAAATCCATGGTTCTACAGTCGTTGTCATCATGGCCCACTGACTTGTAAAAGATGCAATATGAACTCTTTGGGACTGGCTGGTACTTATGGATCATCAAGTAGTGATATGAATCGTGGCCCTATTTCTTATAGATTTCACACCATATTCCTCCTGTTGGTAATGGATTTGGCATCCCTGCAGCCATATATTGTGTGAATGTTGGACATTCATTCTTATGGCATCCTTTTGTTCTGCATGTGGTACACCAAACGACTTCTCGTTTTTCCTTACTTTTGTTTTGGTTTAGCTGGAACGTTAATTTCTTCAAATCCTCTTTCATCTCTTCGATTGCTGGATCCGTCTTCTGATATTGGTTTTCTTCCAGTTGCAGGGCTTCCTGTAGAGCCTCTGCCTGTGTTTGAAAATTTTGTTGTCGCAGTGGATATTTTAAGTGTGGTAATAGTGAATTGAAGAACAAGTGCATATGATGCATGCTTGTCATAAGATATTTTAACTTTCCTTTCAGTCGCTTGAATATCTGGTCAATCTCCCAAACGGATTCTCTTGGTTTTTTTCTAATATCTATCATCTCGTTCATGTACTGATCCTCTAAAATTGGCTTCTGAAACTCATTTATCAACAATTTCTTGATGTCCGCAATTGTTTTGGCTGTCCTCGACGGATTGTTTGTGGATAAACTCATATACCAATCTAGTGCACGATCCCTTAATGTGATAGATAGATGTGCTAGTTTAGTGTCCTCGTTCGTAATCTATTTTTCTTCCCAGATATTCTCACAGATAAACAAGTGCTTCTTTGGATCCTCTGATGCTTCTCCTTTGAATTCTGGTAATCTGATGGTGGTATCGTGTCCTGCCATCCTAAATGATGAAACACTACCTCCGCGCGTTGTATATACTTGAATAATTCTCCCTGAACTGGCTCCCTTATTTGTTGTTCCTTGTGTAGATGTACTTCATGTTGTCTTCCTTCTCCCAAAACTCGGTTGTCTAAACAGTGGTGTGTTTTTTGGTGTGTTAGTCACACATGGGTTTATGGGTTTTGCACTGACATTAATATGGGTAGGATTGTTGTATTCCATTCCTGTTCTTGGACCTCTCGTCTTCCTCTCATATGTTGTGTGTAGGATTTCCTCAATCTACTCCACAGTTTGAAGATCCTCTACCTCCTCTTCATCACTTTCCAAATCTTCCCTCGCGGCTACGACCCTCTTCTTGGTGTTCACCTTGTATTGGTAGGGTACTCCACTGCATGTATTTCTAGCTGTCACCATGATCCACTTGATATGGTCGCCGTCCATCATAATTGGGTCCAAGGATTCCTCCTTCTTTCCTTTATCCACTTCTCCTTCCATTTCTTCTTTTTCTGTCAGTGCTTCCCCCCTTCCCCCATGCACGCAAGTAAGTTTAGTTGTCTGATTCCATTGTCATTACACCTTTATCATAAATAAATATCTTAATATAAGTATACAATGATCGAATATACATTCCTCGAGGCTCGCATAGAATCTCTTTCTCTGTTGCGTTGTATGACTTCGTGGTATCTACTGCAAATTTTGTTATAAAGCCTGCTACAATACTATCGATCCAAAAATCTACTGCGTGGGTAAATTTGTTATTCAACTGCTGTAACTGCTCAATCTGAACTGAGGTCCACTCTAACTGTCGAATCTGATTCGTTTTGTGGTTATCCTTCAACCTCAATATCCACTCCTGCAATAAGTGTGGAAAATCATAGAAAAATACTTCATGCAGATCACTAAAAATATACTTATCAAGATATTTGTGCGGTGTTACTTTAGGGTTTTTGTTATCTTTCTATGCAAACTCTAGCTCCTTTGTCTTCATCCAACTTTTGATCTCTGCTTTTGTGGGATTCCACAGTCTCAACAACCCCTTCTAGTGGTGCATTATTCTCACCTTCTTTTCGTTTGATTTGGTATTCTTTTGAAACGCCTTCCGCAAATCTTACCCTCTTTTAACATATCGTTAACAGATCACATCCACTCAATCCTATACTATTCCAACCAGCGACAGAATTGTTTGTTGGTTTAATTATATAATATATACCTTTAACATGATTGACCCAGGTTTAGTTCTACTCGGGATCCAACAAAGCCTCTAAACTATCAGCCCTCTTGGTAAACCAAAAGGCAACGCAATGCACAAAGTACACTGCGCATTTTCACCCGAGATAGTCTTAATGGGTGACTGCAATACTTAGGTGTTTGCAGTCTAGAACTGAATGGAGATCTATGAAGTGTGCACTGAGAGTTATATTTAACTTATTAAATAAATATACTATCATTCCCAATTATGCATGTGATGTAATCAAAATCATTAGGTCATGCATTCATCATGATAACATCTACTCATAAAAAATAAAAGAGACATAATCATTCAATCACATAACACAGGTTTTACTGTGGTTCACCCCCCTAGGCTACGTCCACAAAGATCTGGCTCTCAAGATATTCTATTATGGTAGTTCCAAAAGTACAGCGTTGTGTGCTTTACAACTCGTTCTCAGTCGGGTCAAGATCTATTATGAGGCAGACTAGATCACACCAGGCTCCTCAGCTTGTGATCTAACCCTCAAGATATACCCTTCTAACCCTCTGCAGTTGAACAACTTACAAAATTAGGTCGTATGACATGATATTACAAACTAGTTCTCTGAATAGGACTCCTTCCTCCCATCGTCTCTTTAGACTGAGCAACTACTTCTCCTCTCTCTCTCTCTCTCTC
>CBVK0101354813.1:0-14508 GCA_900067695.1 Picea abies | reverse complement strand
CTCTCTCTCTCTCTCTCTCTCTCTCTCTCTATATATATATATATATATATATATGTCTCTGGACCATCATCCATTACAATGTATTATTAAAAATCCTAACCCTAACATCGTTAGGTCTTCCATGCATGTGCGTGTGCTGATTTTCCTTCCAGCTGTTGTTTTCCTCGTGCATTCCTTTCTTTATGATTCAGCCTGGTTCCAACACTCTCCACATCCATTTCTTCAATTTTATTGTTCTGGAAAGGAGGTACAACCCTTTGATCCTCAACATTTCTCCTCTCTCTCTGCATGACTTGGGGAACATTATTCATCCTTCTAAATTGATTTGTGTTTATGTTTCCAACATCATGATATGGCTTATTTGGCTACTTTTATTCCCATTTTATCTTGGCTATCTCCAAGGTTAAGGATTTAAAGGTTCTAGTCATCTCCTCCAACTTTGGATCAGATTCTATTGGGTTGGAAGAGGAAGGAAAATTTTCCTCTCTTTCTTTTTATCCCTACCTGACTTGTTCTTTAGTTTTTTTGAGGCTAGGATATTGGATTCAACTTCAATAATCACCTCTTATATGGAAAACAAAGTGGAAAACCTTATGTCCCTCAACAAAAGAGAGAATTATGCATTAGAGTCATTTTCAAAAGTGATTTTGGTTGACACTTCAGTTGGCTTGATCTCATCAGGAATATTGTTATACATTTTGTTGAACCTCTTTGTGAAATTTGATACCGACTCCCCACTTGTTGGCACAGGGGCATACCCAGGGTTCAGCTCCAAGAGCACACCAACAAGCCCTAGCTACTGGCCCTTTTGGCAGCACTTGCGAAGTAGATGTAGTCTCACCTGAAGCAACTATGAGGGGGTTGCAGGACAGAGATGTCTACAACTAGGGGAATATCAAGTGGTTCTTATTACAACATCAACACAACTTGCATATATCATTCAAATAGCTAGATCTATCCTCCACATCTATAGATATAATCTAATACAATAATGCAGATAACAATATACCAACGACAGAGCTCAAATCATCAATCACATACAAAACAATAGATGTACATGGTTCACCCTATCTCTTGGGCTACGTCCGTAGAACTACGCTTATGATATATTAAGATAAAGCTTACAGTTCTGATCTACGCTCTTGGCCCACATATCCTCTCTCTCTTTCTTTCTCTCCCTCCCCCTTCCTGCGCACCCAACTGCAGGACTTGATCTTCACACCTAGTTGAAGATCTTACAATACCATAAGGATCTCTCTCTCAACACTTCTCTCACCCTTAATACAATATTCTCCTAATGAACAGTGAACAATAACAAGGCTCAACTACAGTACCGACCCAACCTAGGTTCTCTCGACTTCTATTTATACATTATAGTCCCTTACCGATAGCCTTAGGCCAAAACCTAGGTGTCAAAACCTTAATTACCAAAATCCTAGGTGTCTAAAACCCTAGGTCAACTTGACACGCTTTTTTCAGGCTTCACCAGCCTGTCTTTCCTTCTTCATCTCGTGGTGCTCCAAAGCATCCAATGCTGGCATTTTTTCACTTCCTGAGTCATCCTCGGTCCCTCTTCCTTGTTGATCTGTCATCGTCGATCTCCTCATCTAACGACTTTATTTTCCGCACTTCGCTCCATATTTTCTGTTCTTTTTCTCACTTCGACCCAGTGACAGTCATTGTGTCTCCAGCGAAGCTCTCGTTTTACCTTTTCTTCCCCGTTCTTCGCTTCCTTCCATAACCAAGGGCCAACAGGCCCCCAACACTAACCTATGACTTGTCTCAAGGCACTTGAGCTCTGATCCTCTTGTTTTACTTCGAATTTCGACTACGCAGTGTAGCCCTTGCTTTCTTCTTTATGCCTCCTTCCCATCTTTGTGTAGATTGTTTTTTCTATGTTTGGTACCCAGTTTCAACTGCACCTGGTACCTGGACCTTTTTCTTCTTGATTCTACTAAGAGTTGTGAGGCAACTGGTTGTTATAGTACAACTTCAGCCGACTCCCATTCACCAAGCCTTCCTTCCAGTCTCCTTTCAATGTATTCAGCTGCACAACTCCTCCTTCTGTCACATAGGCAATCTCATATGGTATGATCCAATGCGTTCTGAACTTCCCAGGGTGTTTGATAAACTTACTGTCATATACCAGTACTAAATCACCTTGCCTGAATATCTTCTTCTTGATGTGTCATCATGGTAGGCCTTTTATCGTTCCTTTTGAATTTGCTGATGGAAGCTTGTAATGAATTTGTATTCTTCTAGTTCGACCAACTATGCTAGCCTCTCATGAACAACGCCGGTATCATCCATGTCTGTAAATGCAACAATTATTAAGCTTGGTACCAAGTACTCCATTGGGACAACAACTTCAAGACCATAAACCAACTTTAAAGGGGTCTGCATTGTTAATTTCTTGCAAGTGGTTCTATAAGCCTAGAGTACTACTGGTACTCTTAAATCCCAGTCATCCCTATTCACACTGCAAATCTTTGTCAATGTTGTCTCCAAGATCTTGTTGAATGCTTCAACCGTTCTGTTTGCATGTGGATGGTAATGTGTACTCTTCTGATGGTGGACTGCAAACTCTTTAGTCAGGGCTTCAATTGTATTATTGATGAAATGTGTACCTTGATCACTCATAAGGACCTTAGGGCATCCAAACCTGGTTTTTATTTCATCAAATATAAAACACGCAACTGTAGTTGCACTACAGTCCTTGACTACTCTTTCTTCATCCCATCTAGTCAGTTATTCTATCGCAGTGATAATATACCTTGCTCCTGTGCGCTTTCCTGGTGGGTTTATAGGTCCCACGAAGTCAATGGCCCATTTTACAAATGCCTACAGGGTCATTTGTGGTGCTAATGGAATCTCATCTCTTCGGGATGGTTTTCCAACTTGTTGGCATACATCGCATGCTCTGGTATACTCTTTAGCATCTTTGTGTCACGTAGGCCACCAAAGGCCAACTCGCAGAACCTTTTGCGCAGTTGCCTTTCCTACGTAATGTCCTCCTGCAATGCCTTCATGATCTTCTTTGAGGATCATAGGGCACTCTACCTCCATCATACATCTTCTTAGTATCTCGTCAGGTCCCATTTTATATAGTTGACCAGCTATCAATGAAAAAATCTGCAGTGCGCACCACTAGTTGTTTCTTCTGAGGAATCATGTACTCGCTTGGAGCCATTCCTGTTGAAAGGAACTGGGCTATGTCTGCGAAGTGGTCATCAATATTTCTAATGGTGAGAAACTATGAATTTGGTAGTGTATCCTCCATACTGTTAGGTTCTTCACCATGTTCCAACCTCGACAGGTGGTATGGGCCTTTGTTCATTTTTCCTGGCTTAACTATGATCTAAAAATCATACTCCTAAAACAACAGAAGCCATCTACAGATTCACCCCCCCAACACTAGATTATTGACTAGGTACTTCAGTGCAGAGTGATTAATAAACATTTTAAAGTGTCCTCCCAACAAGTAGTGGTGGAATTTCTGCAATGCATACACCATGGCTAGTCCCTCTCTCTTTGTAGTGGTGTAATTAACTTCAGTTGTGGACAACTTCCTGTTGGAAAATGCTAATGGATGATCAATGTCCCCTTCTCCCGGTTGTGCCAGTACTGCTCCTAATGCAATGGAGGGCGCATCAACATGCACATGAAATTCCTTGCTCCAGTCCGAAAAGACTAGAATAGGCACAATTACCATCTTTTGTTTCAGTGTGTCGAAGCTCTGTTGGCATTCCTCTGTCCAACCAAACTGACAATCTTTATTTAATAACTTCTCCATTGGTGTAGTAATCTGAGCATATCCTTTGATAAATTTCCTATAATAACCAGTATGTCCTAGCGCAGTGCGCAATTGTTTGACTAAAGTAGGTGGTGGCAAATCAACTATAATTGAAATCTTGGATGGATCCACCAACAATCCTTGCTTGCATACAATATGTCCTAATAATACTCCAAATGGTGAGAAGAAGATGAAATTCTTCAAATTTAAAGCAATTTGACACTACATGCATTTATCCAACATTAGCCTTAGACATTCAATATGGTTTTTCAACAAACTAAAAACAGTCCAGTCATCAAAGTATGCTTCTAAAAACTTATGCAAAAATTCTTTGAATGCTTCAACCACCACCCTGGAAAAGATGGCTGGGGAATTATTCAATCCAAATGGAATTATTGTATATTGGTAGGATCCCCACTCTGTGGAAAACATAGTCTTATGGCGGTCTTCCTTGGCAATGCAGATCTGATGGTATCCTGAAAACCCAACCGTAAAATAATATACTTCTTGGCCTCCCACGTTATCCAATACTTCATTTGTGAATGGTGTAGGGAAAGGATCATGCAGACAAGAATCATTTATCTTCCTGAGATCTATGCAAATCCTGATCTCACCTATCTTTTTATCTTACACTACCATGGGGCTAATCCACTTCGACTCTTCGACAAGTTCAATAATCCCTGCTTCTAGCATTCTGTCGAGCTCAATCTTCACTTTTTCATTATATTTTGGGTTTGATTTGTAGGGTCTTTTCTTGACTGGATTCACATCTGGTTTCAAAGGTATTCTCATCTCTCCCATAGGTCCTTTAATTCCCTTCATATCACTGAACTTGGTCGAGAAACAAGTCCTGATACTCGTGCAATAATTCTGTGATTTTGTCAGTGGTAGCAACATCCCAGTAATCTCCGATATTGGCAAGCTTTGGTGTCTCCTCTATCCCGATATTGACTTTCTTTATATTTATCGGCTATCCAATGAATGGCAGTTCAACTCTTGGTCCTTCCACATCTCTTTGACCTTCTGTTTCTGTGATATTTACCTTCCTTGGATCATCGTCTTCATCGACATTAATGTTGTAGCAGATCTGCAGTTTCTGGAGGGGTGCAATCCATTCATCCTCTTCTTGCTCCAAAGGGAGGCCAGATGCCTCCTTAAATACTTTCTGTCTCACCATCTATAGTTCTTGATCTATTGAACGAAATTCACTTTAAAAAAGAAAGGTGGTTATAAAATTCTGGATCATACGTTCCCATTCTGAAGTGATGAGGCTCAACTCTGCTTGAAGGTACCAGTTAAGCGGGGTGGTATCCAATGTATTGATGAATCTGTGTACCCATTGATGTCACTTCAGGCCTCTTCGCAGCTTCGTACATGGTCCCTTGGGCAGCTTTGACCTATGTACCTTGCTTCTCATCTTCCTACTTGTGCTGAAAACCGCGCTGTCATCAAAGTTCGACATTGTGTCCAGTCTATAATATTGCTTTTATGTGTCCCCCATAATCTTGCTGGTGTGGCTTTCATGGCCTCATACATTGCCAACAACCTCTGTTGTGTTGGTACACTTGTCTCAAATTCTAATAAAAAGTTCTCTAAGGGGTTCAACCCATCAAATGTGGGTAGATTACTCACTGTTGTGCCAATCTAGTGAACTTATTTGGTTAGCCTAGAACATCTTCTTGTAGATACTTTGTAAATCTGGTTCTTCCAGTTCTCAAACACTTCTTCTGAGTCAGATGAACATGTGCTGTCACTTCTCCAGCTCATATTCCCGTCAACTATGGGGTTGATATAATCCTTCTATCTGGCTGTTAATTTGTAGATGTTTTCCAGTTCAAATGTGTGGTCCTCTTCTCTGATAGTTTCTGTATATCGTGGACCCTCATCTGGATATAAAGGTGCAATGACCCTAAGGCCATATTTCTAAAATTTCATGCACCTTATCTTTAGATCAACAACAGTGGAATTATCGAAGGCCCAATCAATTCCTAATAATGTAGGACAAGGGAAGCTATCATCAACAATTTCAATTACCTCAAAATTTGCAAACATTCTTACTCCATCAATGTCTACTGGGACATGCTCTAATCATCCAAATGGGTTGACAACTTTCTAATTAGCCATGTGAAGCCTGATAGGGGAATATATCAGCTTGAGTTTTCTCATCAGTGCCCAAGTCTGCTTCATCATGACATTGACCTCTGAACCTAAGTCGAGGACCACATAGTCTATCTCATACTCTTCTATCTGAGCATTCAAGTGTAATTCTTTATTTGTCCTTCTCCTTTTTCCAATTTGGTGCACTGCCCTATTTAGTAAGGGGTTTATATTTCCTAGCTCATACTGCTTGATTAAAACTTGTAATTCTTGCACAAATCCTTTAACTTGAATCAACTTAACACAAGTGTACAAAAATTCCATGAGTTTTCTTACCTCTTTCCCTTCTGTTGATGATGAAGACGGATCAAACGCCCGAGGCATGAAATATTCTTTGATTTCTGGTTGTCTCTTTGATGAAGATCCTTGATCTCCTTTGAACTCTTTTAGTGCCTCCTCGAATATCTGTCTTTCTTTATTAGCATTGAACGTTGGGGTATTTTCTGTAGCTTTCCTGACTCCGTGGTCGTTTTGAGTCTTTCCTTGGGATGCTCTGTCTTCTCCTGGAGCAACATCTCCTCAAATGATAACAATGACACTAGGATCTGATCCACGAGGTTCATCATATATTATTTGTACTTGTGGGTTCTGTTTAGGTCCTCGTCTTTCCTGAAGTTTAGCCAGTAGCATAGGGCATTCCTTTATGACATGCTCGAAGGAGTTACAGTAACTACAGGTTGTGCAAGGATTCTGACAATCCCCTGTTAAATGTCTTGGCTGCGCACAAGTGTAACAGATTATTTTTCCTCGGCCTTGACCCATACCTCCTCCTCCTCCTCGTCCTCTATAGCCACCGCGAGGACTAAAATTTCCTCTCCTCGGAGAGTTGTACTGCAGAGTGTTTCCTTTTTGTTGTACTTCACCTTGAATCTTGTATATGTCTCTTGATATTTCATGCATGAGATCATAAGCTCTACAATCTCGATCATCATGCCCCACTGATTTATAGAATGTACAATACAAGTTTGTGTGTGTCTGAACATACTTCTGCATGTAGTAGCACTCACCGGGGCGATGCCTATTTCTGCATACATCGCACCAGGGTAGGTTAACTTGTTTTAAGGGGCTCAGTGCCCCTGATGCCAAGTACTCATGAAATAAGGGACAATGTTCCTTATCATGGCCTTCAGATATGCATCTTACACACTGTATATCTTCCCTTTTGTCTTTTCCCTTATCTTTCTTCATATCCCTAACCTGTAAAGACAAACTGGTTAACTGGCTCATGATCTGGCTATTGCCTGAGCTAGATTCTCCCATCGGTGTTGATTCAAGATTCATGGCAATATCCAAAGCTTTTGCCTGAGAGGAAATCTTATGTTGCATCAGAGGGAATCTTGTGTGTGGTAACAACGCATCGATGGACCATTCTTTGTTCTATTCATCAGGGATCTGAAAAGTTAATCGGCCTGTCAGGGTCTTGAATCTCTAGTCGAACTCCCAAACAGGTTCTTCTACCTTTTGTTTAATCTCTTTTAGTTCTGTAATACATTGTGACTCCAACTTAGGTTTCTTAAACTCTATAATTAGTGCATTATTGATCTCATTCAGGGGCTTAGGTTGTGCCAGTCCTTGGACAAGTTTCATGTACCAGCTCAATGCGCAGTCCTTTAGCGTAGTGCTGAATTGGGTTCTCTTGATGGCTTCATCAATGATACTTTTAATATTCCATATGGCTTCACATAGAAACCAATGCTGATATGGATCTTCAGATCCATCTTCTCTAAAGATAGGGAGTCTCATTTCATTTGCCATAGAGCTGACTAGGGTTCTTGTCTGAGTAGATGCTAAGCTACTAGTAACAGTACTCTGAAGACTCTGGTGGTTCTGGCTATTCTGACTGCTAAGTATCGTTGGGACAAAAGGAGGGTTAATGTTACTTACTTCAGTAGTCTGTGTAGTTCCTGAGGTTTCTGGCTCGCTTTGGCACAGTTCTTCATCTTCCCCTTCTTCTATTCCAGTGGGCTCTGGATGCTCTTCATCGGTTAGATCTTCCTCTTCTCCACTATAGAAACCCTCTTCTCCATATTTTTTCTTAAACAAGTCCTCAAGGTGAACTCCTCATAATACTTTCCCACTGTGCATATGTCCTTCTTCTGTGTCACTGTCGTTGTCCGAGATCTGGAACATTAGCCTTTTCAGGTCCAACTAGTCTACTGTATCTTCAAAATGTGGTTTTCATGCAAGAGCATCTTGATTCTTAGCTTCAGGAAGTGAAAAAAGTTTCCCCTGGGTCCTTTGAAAAAGTATCTCTCAGCTTGGCTATACAATTTTGTTCTGTCAACAACAAACTGGGTGATATACCCTCCAATGGTACTATCAAACCAGTGATCTACTACCCTGGATATAGCATTGTCAACACTCTTGACCTTATGGATCAATGCTGGTGTCCAAACCACAAGAGGTATAGATATTATTTCAAATTGTGTGTCAGCTAACCTAGCCAACCACTCATGTAGCTCCTGACGGATTCCTCCAAAGAAGATCTCGTGAATGTCGATGAAGATGTATCTTTGTAGCCAATATTCAGTAGTCAGTTTAGGGTTCTTGTTATGGGATTCAACGAGGTCCTTCTCTTGATCCTCTATCCACTTCTGGATCTTTGACTTTGATGGGAACCACCTTGACATCCTCTTAAAAATATTCCTATCCCGACAAAGGAACCATTTGTTGGCACAGGGGTAGACCTAGGGTTCATCTCCAAGAGCACACCAACAAGCCCTAGCTACTGGCCCTTTCAGTAACACCTGCGAAGTAGATGCAGTCTCACCCGAAGTAGCTATGAGGGGGTTGCAGGACATAGATGTCTACAACTAGGGGAATATCAAGTGGTTCTTATTACAACAACAACACAACATGCATCTATCATTCAAATAGATAGATCTATCCTCCACATCTATAGATTTGATCTAATACAATAATGCATATAACAATATAAAAACGACAGAGCTCAAAGCATCAATCATATACACAACAATAGATGTACGTGGTTCACCCTCTCTCTAGGGATACATCCACAAAACTGTGCTTATGATATATTAAGATAAATCTTACAGTTCTAATCTGCGCTCTTGGCTCGCAGATCCTCTCTCTCTTTCTTCCTCTCCCTCCCCCTTCCTGCGCACCCAATGACAGGACTTGATCTTCGCACCCAGTTGAAGATCTTACAATACCATAAGGCTCTCTCTCTCAGCACTTCTCTCACCCTTAATACAATATTTTCCTAATGAACAGTGATCAATAACAAGGTTCAACTATAGTACCGACCCGACCTAGGTCCTCTCGACCTCTATTTATACATTATAGTCCCTTATCGACAGCCTTAGGCCGAAACCTAGGTGTCAAAACCCTAATTACCAAAACCCTAGGTGTCTAAAACCCTAGGTCAACTTGACTTCCTTTTTCCAGGCTTCGTCAGCCTGTCTTTCCTTCTTCATATCGCGGTGCTCCAAAGCATCCAATGTTGTCTTTTTTTCACTTCCTGAGTCATCCTCAGTCCCTCTTCCTTATTGATCTGTCATCCTCGATCTCCTCATCCAACGGATTGCTTTTTCGCACTTCGCTCCATATTTTCTGTTATTTTTCTCACTTCGACCCAGTGACAGTCACTATGTCTCCCACGAAGCTCTCTTTTTACCTTTTCTTCCTTGTTCTTCGCTTCCTTCCATAACCAAGGACCAACACCACTCTTCCTTCTTAAATCCCCAAACTCAGTTATGTAATACAAATAGTCTCTCCTATCCCCCCATTTTTTTAGAAAAGCCTCATCCAATGCCTCAATTCATATAATAGAAGTAAGGGTTAAGCCACATAACCACTTCCTTACCTCCCCATCCAGACTCTGCACAAACAACCTCATCCATACATCTTCATGTTCAATGTTAAAGATGTATGGAAAACTATAAAATGCCAACAAATGTTCCTTAGCAGTTACTTCCCCTTCACCATTGTACCTTGGAAGATACATCATGTAATCACATGTGGGGAAGGACTTCAAGTTCTTGGGCAACACCAAAGGTTCATACCTGGATGTAATGATGGCCTCCATCCTATTGACAACCATGTTTTAGATAACTGGATTTTTAGGCCGAGGAGGAGCTTTGGGTATGGTTGATGGAAGAGATAATGAAGCGGAATTTGAGATAGGGGATGTATAAGGACTGATGACAAGGGGATTTTGAAAAATCATAACCTTAGGCTGGCTATGGTTGTGGACAAAGGAAATTTTTTTAGCAGTGGCCTTGCCTTTGGATGACAAGGGGTATCTTTGAGAAATGGCAGTCTTCCTTAATTGTCTATCTAAATTAGGGTTGGTTGTTTTGTCATTTAGATCAAGGTTGAATTTGGGAGTTTTAGCATGCTCAGGATTTGATTTCCTGGGAACCAGACTTTCTCAATAGATTTGTATTCAATGGAGTCGCTATGTGAAAAATGGCAGTCACCTTTGTGCCTGATATTTGTTCACCATCAAAGATCAGATATGATCATTGTCATTCTCCCAGGGAAATATAATTCGTTACTCAGTTCCCCGATAACGGTGCCAAAATATGTTGTTCTTGTTGGGACCTTTGTTTTGATGAACATAAGTTGCACAATTTGTTTAAGAGCCAAACAAAAAACCAAAGGAAGGAAAACAAAGAGGAGAAAAGGCAATGCACAACAAGAAATAGTTAGAACAAAAAACAGTTAGAAGGAAAGTGCAACACCAGTTTTGAAGAAAGAGGTTGCAACCAAATCAAGAAGAAGAGAGAACTCTCGGGTTCTCAAACAACAAGCCTGAATGAGGTTATATATAGGATCAATATGATTGTAACGAGAGGGTCATGGTTAAGTTTAGGCAGGTTGGGAAAGGTTGAGTCCAAGTCTGAGTCTAGTTCTACTTATTGTTGTTGTTAGCTAAGATGAATCCTAATATATGGGTTGGGAACTAAACTGATATTGTACTAGAGTCATGTATTACTGTAGGGTTGGAAAGAGAAAGGGGTTGATAAAACCTTGTCTCACACTAGTGGAGAAGCACTTATTGATTATCTTTGGCATTACCATTTGTATATGTGACTCAAGTTGATCATGTATTCTAAGAAGAGTCTTGTTATACGATAATGTAGTTGGAGACCCAATTAAAATAAAATATCTTGTGTACTTAGCCTTCTGATTCTATTGAATGTTATGTTGTGTTATACTTTATGTCTAGTATTATTAAATGATTATAGCTTCCATATGAATGTTGACACAACTCTTTTTCTCCATTGTTTCGAGTCCCAAACTTTTAGGGCCATTTTGAGGAACAATGAGGCTTTGATTCCAAGGCTTAGGGAAGCCCTGCTTGACTGCTAAATTGAAGAGCTTGTGTATGTGATGGATCAAAATAGCCCCTCCAGTTTTTAATATTCCATCTTGGTAACCCTCAATGTCCTTAGCTTTCTAATTTGCAATTCGCTTAACCCCATATTTTATGTCTTCTATAGAAAAAAAATCATCTTCTGTAGAAACTTTTGGAATTTTATCGAGGACATTATGGGATTCGTAAAGTGTCAAAATGTTAGTAGTACTAAGAGGGGGTAGGTGAGTCAGTATTGTGCACTTTCAACTCTTTTCGTTTTACATTGATTTAAAACATATTATCATTTATTGTTGCAAGCATTTATATCAAAGGAATACTCATCATAATCAACACATTACATATATAGAAGTAAAAACCTTGAAAGTATTTTATAGATAAATGTCAACTTGTGGAAAAATAATTTTTTGTGAGGACACCAATGCTCTTATGAGAACCGACTTATAAAATTTAGGCACCAAAATACAAATGAAAGAGGACATTAATCCTTATTAGGCACCAACCTAAAAATGAAAGAGGACATTAATCCTTTTTAGGTTCCAACCTACACACCAGGCACCAACCTGCAAATGAAAGAGGACACCAATCCTCTGTAGGAACCAACCTACACACCAACCTGCAAAAAAAAAGGACAACAATCTTCTTACAAATTAGGTACCAACATGGATCATCTAAAGTTCCTTTCGAAAACTATTCTTCTCAAAATAGACTATAAGCCACAATAATTCTCTTCATAGAATATTCAGTCTTCTTCTCCAGGAGGTTCATGAGAGATGAACTATGGTCTGTTTTTTTGTTGTTTCAGATCCTCTTCTTCCACACACCACCACACTTAGTTCAATTAGAGAATTTTTATTTATAGTGATTACTTCCTTAATAATTTTTCCATGTACATATCGTATATGGTCGAACCGATTCCATTGATTCTCTTTCGGATCAAGGTACAAAACCATCTATGAAAATTGGTATTTTAACTTCCTTCTGTCACACACAATTTCCACATATAAGACTTAATGCTCAAGGGCCCTCTGATTATTTATCTGTTTGATATTTTTTGTTGATATGTGATTACACTTATCAAGAAATTGGGGTGCCTATCGAAACCCTACGACCTTGTCACTCAACAACCATCAGATTATATCTTCATTCAATCTCCATCCTTGATTTTTTATCATGTCTTGGGGACCACGATGAGTCTAAAACACTTAGCTCTATCTCAGTCGTTGGATCATTGATCAATGGTTGTTGTTGTTTCTAAGATTCCTTCTTTTAGGAGTGTCTTGATACCCACAACATATGGATTCTTCTAACACGTGACTTCGAATGCCTGCACACCCATTTTCGGGTCCCAAAGGAATAAAAAACCTCCATCATCCATCCATTATAATCAACAGTTCCAATTTAATATTCCTCGTTCTACAATGCTAGGTCTCATCAGTCAACTTGCATGTGCTTACCACATTTCACCTTTACACTCGTGGATCCAACTTCCACATGTCGTATTCTTATTCACTAATGCAACATATCTTGGTCTATGTCAACTACCACATGTCAAATTCTTATTCTCCAATGCCACATGTCATGGTCTCTGTCAACTACCATGTGTCTCTTCCCAACTGCGACATAATATTATTCGATTCCCTAACTTCAGAGTGGTGGAAATTTCCCTGTTCTCTCAATGTTGAATGGATGGTATCGAAGAGGAATATTCTTCAATGTTATTCTGTCAGAGTATTGTAACAACATTCAAAAAATGGACTCTGAAATGCTAACTCTAAAAATCTTGACTCTATCTGTTGACATGTGTCTTTGTCCTAGCCATCAACTTCCTACTTCAAATAAATCTTCATCGTCTGTCACTTAACTTTCTTCGGAGTATTCTTTGTTGCTATATCCTATCAACTACAAATATGATACTTCAAAATATTTTCACTACTACTTCATACTCTGAACCCAAGACTCACTCTATTCGTTGATCTGGAAGAGATTTACTCTAGATTTAATCTCCTCTATCCAATATTTAAACACACAACTAAAGTATTGGTCCGATGAATCAATGCTCACATTTGATTATTTTCCTTGATTCGATAGTTATTTTGCAAAGGGTTTATGAAATATGTTCTCGAAAGGGATTCGACCCTCGATCAACTTATGCACAAAAAGATACTTAACTTTTGTTCTTCCACGATCTTCATTCAATTCTACAATGAATTTGACCGAAAATTAGATACATCAATATCTTCGATGATTGATGATAGATCTCAACTCTTATTTACATCATAACCTTTTGAAATTGAATCTTATTGTGTATGTGGGATAATTTGATGATCGTTGTTCACTTGATCTTAGTTAACCAAGACCTATATTTCTAGGCTCATTCATTCATCACTCACCTTAGCTTCCTCTGCACTGTCTAGCTTCAAAATTCTATAATCATTCTTCCACAAGATTTTTACTTGTGTACCTTCTCGATTTTGTCATCTATTTGGAGACATTTTGTTCAGCTTCCAAACTTCATTTTCTTCAATTCTGTGCAGCCTTAAATTATTCTGCTTGTATTACTCTTTCATGTTGAAATTTTTCTTTCTCATATTTAACTGTAGTAGTTTTTCTTTCATTTGTTTGGTTCGATTCTTAGAGTCTCCTCCTGCCATTTTTTTGTTCTAGTTCGATCCTTAGACATGTTTTTCATGTGGAGTAGATATGCACAACACATGGAGTCCTTCATTGTCTCCCCCTATCAAGGACAACAATCACTCTTCCCCTAATGTGATATTAATGACCTCAATGACTACCTTTGACATCAATGACAACATAATTTGCAACAATCCCCCCCCTTTGTCATTGATGGCAACACAATATTTTCTGATGTTTCTACAGTCTGTTGTAATCATATCTCCCAATTACAATATTTTCTGATATTTATATAGTCTATTGTAATCATATCTCCCCATTAAAATATTTTATGATATTTCTATAGTTTATTGTAATCATATCTCCCCCCTTTCTATTTACTCTCCCGATTTGACATCAATGGAAAAGTTTTTCATATTCTGAAATTTCTTCACTGTAGCCAAAAACATTCTTGTCTTTATATTGCTCCCCTTGAACATGTGGACTTTTATTTTTCTATATCTCCCCCTGAGCTGATGACCTTCCTTACATTGTACTCTTCATTTTTCTTTGCAACGTGCAACCATATGCACTCCCCCCCCCC
>CBVK0101354812.1:0-13094 GCA_900067695.1 Picea abies | reverse complement strand
TGTTCTCTTAGAAAATGATATTTTATTGGGATATGTTTTGTCTTTGAGTGCATTACTAGGTTCTTTGAATTGCTTATGGCACTAGTATTGTCACATAGTATAAAAATCGGTTGCTTTCATTCTACCTTGATATCCTGTAATGGTTGCTTCATCCAAAGGATTTTTTTGTGACAAGATGTTGATGCAATGTACTACGCTTATGTCATGGATAAGGATATTGGATATTGTTTCTTGCTTAACCAAGATACTAAATAGATGACCAACAAGAATACTCCACCACTTGTGCTTCTTGTCATCAATATTGCATGCCCAATCTATGTCATTGTATGTTGTTAGAGTAAAATTCTCTCCTTTCAGATACTAGAGTTCAAAATCCATTGTACCCTTCAAGTATCTAATAATCCATTGTACCCTTCAAGTATCTAATAATTCTCTTGAATTCCATCACATGTGATTCTTTTGGTGCAGATTAAAGTCTTGCAACCAATCCAACAACTTGCATAACATCAGGACTTGACGTAGTTACAGATAAAAGGATACCAATCATTGATCTATACATAGTGTGATAAGCCTCTGGTGATTGATCATCCTTACTCAACTTACAACTTATTTTCATGGGAGTACTGGCAGACATGCAACCTTCCATGTTGAACTTCTTTAACATCTCCTTAATGTATTTTGTTTGATAAATGAATATGGCTTTATTTGACTGAGAGATTTGCATTCCTAGAAAGAAGGACAACTCACCCAACATGGACATCTCAAATTATTTTTGCATGTCTTTTGAGAACCTTTGACTCAAATCATGATATTTTCTTCCAAATATGATATCGTCTACATAGACCATAATGATAATAGTATTTCCATTTTCATCTTTGATGTAAGTATTACTTTCTACAGCTCCTCTCTTGAAACCTTGTTGTTGTAGGCACTTATCAATCCTCGAATACCAAACTCTAGGTGCTTGTTTTAGACTATAGTGTGATTTATTTAGTTTGAACACATAATATTGGTTGTCGTTCAGATAAAATCCCTTAGGTTTTTCAATGAATACTTATTCTTCCAAAATTCCATTTAGAAATGTAGATTTAACATTCATTTGATAAACTTTGATACTCTTGTAGCTTACAAATGCCAGAAATATTCTAATGGCTTCTAGTCTGGCTACTGGAGAAAAAGTTTCATCAAATTCTACCCCTTCAACTTGAGCATATAATTTGCATACAAGCCTTGCCTTATTTCTCACTACTTCTCCATCCTCATTCAGTTTGTTACTAAAAACCCACTTGGTGCTAATTACATTCTTGTCTTTGGTATTGGAACTAACTCCCAAGTTTTGTTCTTCTCAATTTGATCTAATTCTTCATTCATATCATTAACCCAATTTTTATCTTTGCTAGCTTCCTTGAATTTATTGGGTTCTATTTTAGACAGTAGAGACAAATTTGCATGTTTTGGTGATATTATCGATTTCCTTGTTGTTTGGACACCTTTGTTGTTCTCTCCAAGAATCATTTCTTCAGGGTGGTTCTTTTGAACATACCTTGAGGGAGTCTTTGTGTCTTTTCTAGGAGATTCATCTTCTTCTTCTTCTTCTTCTTTTGCATTATCTTCCTCATTTCCTTTCTCTTCTTCTTATTCTTCTACATTATCTTCCTCATTGTATTTATATTCTTCACTATAGCTTCTTATTGTTGGTTGGTCATTTGTTTGCATCGTGATCCTTCCAACCTTTTCATCATCCACTCACACATTTGCACTTTCAACAATTTTTTCTAATACCAGATTTAAACATCTATAATCTTTTATTTGAGAGGAATAACCAAGGAAAATACATTCATCAGATCTGGAGTCAAATTTTCCAAGGTTATCATCATCTCTTTTTATGTAGCATTTGCTTACAAAGAGATTAAGTTGTTTGTCATTAGCTAGCATGCCTTTCCATAATTCATATGGAGTTTTTTCATTGTTAGCTCAGATTTGTACTATGTTCATAATATAGACAAATGCATAGACTGCATCCCTCCAAAATATATCTGACAGTTTGTCTTGATTTAGCATTGTTCTTCCCATTTCTTGCACAGTCTTGTTCTTCCTTTCAAAAACTCCATTTTTTTGTGGAGTTCTTGCAGTTGAGAATTGTCTTCTTATCCCATGATCTTCAAAAAAATCATTAAACTCATATGATGTGAATTCCCCTCCATTATTTGATCTCATGCATTTGATCTTCAAGTCTATTTCATTTTCAACTAATGCTTTGGATGCTTTAAATTTCCCAAAGGTTTCTGATTTATGTTTGAGGAAGACTACCCAAGTCATTCTTGTGTAATCATCAATGAACAACATGAAGCAACGATTATCTTGCAAACTTTGTGATTTGGTTGGCCCACAGAGATCAATGTGGATGAGTTATAATGGTCTTGATGTTGAATATTCCTTGGTTCTGAATCTCACTCTAGTTTGTTTCCCATGTTGACAATGTTTACAAATTGTGTTTGAGGGCTTGATGATTTTTTGCATTCCTCTTACTGCCTAGTAGTTACTGACCTTAACTAAGTTGTCAAAACTTAAATATCCCAATCCATTATTCCATAACCAACTTCAAATGTTTGTCCCACACAACATACTTCTTTATTAATTTTATTTAGAATGTATGCATTGTTTGGAATTCTGATTGTTGTTGCTACCAATATTTTAGTGTCTTATTTTCTTATTCTACATTCCTGGAAGTTAAATAGGAGTGTGTGTCCCTAGTCATGTAATTGACTGACACTTAGTAGGTCATGCTTTAAATCTTCAACTAGTAGAACATTTTTTGATGTGACCTTCTGGCTTCCAAGGCTGACTTTACCTTTCCCAATTATCTTGGCAAATGTATTGTCTCCAAATGAAGCATTTCATCCCTTCTCTCTTTTTAGCTTAAGGAATTTGTTTTCATCACCAATCATATACCTTGAAAATCCATTGTCTATGTACCAATAATGATCTGGATTATTTTTGGAACGAAATGAAAGAAGAGATATTACAATGAAATACACATAAAAATTGCCAGAAACGGAGAAATACAGCAATACATGATTTCTATTAATGAAAGAAATGTACAGAGACTGTAAAAGGGGTATAAACACGACTGAAATTAAAAGACCTCTAAATCAGGAAGATAATTAGGCTCCACAACCAACACTAACTCCCAAGTTTTGTTTTTTTCAATTTGATCTAATTCTTCATCCATAACATTAACACAGTTTTTATATTTGTTGGCTTCCTTAAAGTTCTTGGGTTCTATTTTAGACAATAGAGACAGATTTTCATGGTCAAGTGATCTTATTAATTATCTTCTTGTTTCGACACCTTTGTTGTTCTCTCCAAGAATCAGTTCTTCGGGGTGGTTCTTTTGAACATACCTCGAGGGAGTATTTGTGTATTGTCTAGGAGATTTATATTCTTATTATTATTCTCCATTATCCTCCTTGTTGTATTTCTCTTATTCTTATTCTTCTACATTATCTTACTCATTATCTTGTTCTTCTTCACTATAGCTTGTTGTTGTTGGCTGGTCATTTCTTTGCATCTTAATGCTTCCAAGATTTTAATCATCTACTCTTACATTTTCACTTTCAAATTTTTTATCCAATCTCATATTTGAACATATGTAATCTTTTCTTTGAGAGGAATACCCAAGGAAAATACCTTCATCACATCTAGAGTCAAACTTGCCAAGATTGTCAACATCTCTTTTTATGTAGAATTTGCTTCCAAATATTTTAAGGTGTTTGGAATTTGTTGTCTTTCCTTCCACAATTCATATGGAGTTTTTTCACTATTAGCTTGGAGTTTTGCTCTATTCAAAATATATAAAGTTTTGTGGATTGTATCTCTCCAAAATACCTTTAACATTTTAGTTTGATTTAGCATAGTTCTGGCCATTTCTTGTACATTTTTTTTTCTTTTCTTTTAGCCACTCCATTTTGTTGAGGAGTTCTTGTAGCTGAGAAGTTTCTTCTTATTCCATGATCTTCACATAATTTCTTGAACTCATCTAAGGTGAATACTCCTCCATTATCTGATCTTAGACATTTTATATTCAAATATGTTTCATCTTCAACCAATTCTTTGAAAGCTTTAAACTTCCCAAAATGTTATGATTTATACTTGAGAAAGGTTAACCAAGTCATTCTTGTGTAATCATCAATGAGAAACATGAAGTAACGGTTACCTTACAGAATTTGTGACTTGGTTGGCCCACAAAGATCAATGTAGATGAGTTACAATGGTATTGATGTTGAATATTCCTTAGTTTTAAATCTCACTTTAGTTTGTTTCCCATGTTGACAATGTTTACAGATTGGGTTTGTGGGCCTCTTGATTTTTGGCATGCCTTTTATGGCCTGATTATTATTGATATTAATTAAGTTGTCAAAACTTAAATGTCCCATTATTTTATGATGTAACCAACTTTCATCTGTCTGTCCCACACAACATAATTCTCTTCCAATTTTATTTATAATGTACACATTGTTTGGAGTTCTGAGTGTTGTTCCTACTATTCTACCAATGTCTTCTTTTCTCATTTTGCATTCCTAATAGGAGTGTGTGTCCCTGGTCACATAGATAAGTAACACTTAGAAGTTCATGCTTTATGTCTTAAACTAGAAGAATGTTTTTTTTTTTGTGGACTTCTGACTTCCAAGGCTGAATTTACCTTTCCCAATTATTTTTGGAAGATTTATTATCTCAAAATGAAACAATTCCTCACGTCTCTCTCTTTAGCTTAAGATTTATTTTTTTATCACCAGTCATATGTTTTTAGCATCCATTATCTATGTACCAATAGCCCTCTTTGTCTCGAGAATTCATTGTTAAATCACATTCTTCCTGAGAACTATTCTCTTGTTTCTTCCTCTAGACTTTGGTAGTATTGTTCTGAGAAATATGTTTATCAATAAAGACATATGCCCAATTCTTGCAATTCTGAGATTTATGGCCAAAACTATGGAATTTATAACATTCAATATCGTAGTTAAATAACAGAGAAAATGAGTTCCTATTTTTGTTGTCAACACAAATTTTGATTTTGTTCTTCACATAATTATTTATTGAAGCATTGAACATGCCTCCATTTCTTCTTTGGTCATTTCTTTGATATGCTCTGCAGACTATTTCCTTATGTCCAAAATTGTTGCATGAATAACAATTACCTAGAAAGAGATATTCATACTTATTCATAGTCAATATTCTTGGTGTCATCACCTTTTTGAATTCATCCTTCCTGTGAGGAACAATTGGCTTCTATTGGTTTGGGTTTTCTTTATTAGTGTTCTCATTACTTTCAATGGGATTGATCAGGGCCATAGCATAACTCTTGGGTTCTTCCTTGGTTTTTTGTAACGTGAGGTTGGGATTGTAGCTGAGTCCAGTTCTGTCGAATGGTGATCTTTGGTTACTAAGCATATTGTTTAACATCATGGAACTTTGCTCAATTTTTTTATTATTGTACATCTCTGCTATAAGTACATTGATTTCCTTCATTAAGGAAACATTTTATTTTTCAAGTTTCTCACAATCTTCGTCTTTGTTCATCAATTGACTCATTATTTCCTCTTCAATTTTCTTTTGTTATCCTAGTTGAGAAACCAGATCATAATTATGTGACAATTTTTCTTTCAATTGTTTATTCTTTCTTCTGAGCCTTTTTTTTAATCTAAGGAACATAGTAATTCTCCTTCAAGATCAACATCCAAATATTCATTTTCTCCAATATATGGGACAAAATTATTGTCTTCATCTTCATTGAACTCTATTTCTTAATCCATGAAAAAAACAACTATGCCAATCTATTCATCACTTTCATACGATGAGTAATTTTCCTCTTTGGAATAGAGATTATTCTTTTTCTTCTGGAAGTATTTGTTCCTTTGATTTTTATCCTTTCTTCTTTCATTAGAGTTAAAATTATCCCTATTTTTTTTGTCGCTATTTTTATAATGAGGTAATTTGGAAGCAAAGTGTCCTACTTCACCATAATTAAAACATTTAAAAGGAATCTTACCTTTATATTTTTTGGTTCCTCTCTGGAGCCTTCTCACAAAGTTGGCTTCTTCTGCATCTGACTAGTCATTTGAGTTGTCACTTGATATTTATTTTCTTCTGTTGGTATTATTTGAGGCTTTGAATTTGCTTCTTTTTTAGGTACTTCTTATTGTCCTATTCACATCTCATAGGCTGCAATAATTCCATGTAATTCATCCATTGTTAGTTTGTCCAAATATTTTCTCTCTTCAAGAGTTGATATCTTAGGATTGAATATCATAGGTAGTGACTTGAGTACTTTCTGCATGATGAATTTCTCATCAATGGTTTCCCCAAAACCTCTGATGATTTTTACAATTTCATCTACATGTAAAATGTATGTTCCGATGTTTTCTTATTCATTCATCTTCAGGCTTTCAAATTGACTCTTATGAGTTTGTAGCTTTGCTTGCTTGACTTTATCATCTCCTTCATGGGTGTTCTACAGTTTATCCCATATCTCCTTTATTGATTTATAGTGCATAATTTTGGTGAATTCTGATTTTGATAACCCTTCTAGAATTGCATTCATGGATTTTGCATTGTTTTCACCAAACTTCTTTGCACCTATATAAAAAATTGGATTTAATGGGTTTCATATACCATTCTTAACTGATTCCTAGAAATCATATCCTAGTGACTACAAATACACTTTCATTCTGATTTTCTAGAAGGAATAATTTGTTCCATCAAAGTATGGAGATTTGTTTAATGATAATATCTCTTGTTGATCCATGTGACCTGTTGGGATCTTCCTTCCAATTCTAACACCAATTGTTGGAATATTAGTAGTACTAAGAGGGGGGGGGTGAATAAGTATTGTTCACTTTCAACTCTTTTCATTTTACACTGATTTAAAACATATTAGCATTTATTGTTGCAAGCATTCATATCAGAGAGACACTCATCATAATCAACACATTACAGATATAGAAGTAAAAACCTTGAAATCATTTTGTAGATAAATTTCAACTTATGGACAAATAATTTTCTATGAGAACATCAATCGTCTTATGAGAATTGATTCATAAAATTTAGGCACCAACCTGAAAATGAAAGAGGACATCAATCCTCTTTAGGCACCAACCTACACACAAGGACCCAACCTGGATATAGGAACCAACTTGTAATGAAAGAGGAAATCAATCCTCTGTAAGCACCAACCTACACACCAAGCACCAACCTGGATAAAGTAATCAACCTACAAATAAAAAAGGAAAACAATCTTCTTACAAATTAGGCACCAACCTGGATGATATGAAATTCCTTTCAAAAACAATTCTTCCTAAAATTGATCATAAGCCACATCGATGCACTTCACAGGATATTCGGTCTTATTCTCCACGAGGTTCATGAGATATGGACTCTACTTTGCTTCCTCGTTGTTTCATATTTTGTTCCTTCTACACACCACCACACTTAGCTCAATTAGATAATTTTTATTTATAGTGATTACTTCCTTAATAATTTGTCCATGTACATATCATGTATGGTCGGCATGAGTCCATCGATTATATTTCAGGTCGAGCTAAAAAACCCTCCATGAAAATCGGTATTTTAACTTCCTTTTCTCGCACATAATTTCCAAATATCAGCCTTAATGCTCAGGGGTCGTCCAATCATTTCCCCATTTGATCTCGTTTGTCGATGTACAATTTCACTTATCATGAAAATTAGGGTTCCTATCAGACCCCTGGGGCCTTTTCACTCAACAACCATCATATTTATATCTTCATTCAATCTCCATCCTTGATTTTTGATCATGTCATCAGGACCATATCTTCATTCAATCTCCATCCTTGATTTTTGATCATGTCATCAGGACCACAATGATTCTGAAACACTCAGCGCTATCTTAGTCGTTTGATTGTTGATGAACAATTGTCATTGGTTCTTGGAGTTATTATTTTCAAATTGCTCGATACCTGCAACTTATGAATTCTTTGAACACATGACTCTGAATTCCTAAACACTCTAAAGGACTGAAAAACCTCCTTCGTTGATCCATTGTAATCAATGGATCTCGATTTAATCTTCATCATTCTATTGTGCCAGGTCTTTTCAGTCAACTTGCAAATTCTTGCAACATGTTACATTTACACTCGTGGATCCAACTTCCATGTGTTGAATTCTTATTCACTTATGCCACTTGTCCTGGTCCCTGTCAGTAGCCACGTGTCAGATTCTTATTCACTAATGTGGCATGTCTTGGTCTCTATCAGTTGCCATGTGTATTTTCCTAACTTCCATGGAATATTCTTTGATTCCATGACTTTGGAGTGGTGGAACTCCCCTGGTTCTTTTAATGTCAAATGGATGGTATCGAAGAGGAATATTCTTCAATGTTGTTTCATCATATTATTTTAACAAACTCCAAAAACTGGACTATGAAACACTAACTCCAAAACACTTGACTCTATCTGTTGACATGTGTCTTCATCTTGGCCATTAACTTCCTACTCCAAATAAATCTCCATCATTTGTCGCTCTGCCTTCATTGGAATATTATTCATTGTTATATCCTCTCGACTCTGAATATGCTACTCTGAAGGATTTTCACTACTGCTTTGGACTCTGAACCTAATATTGACTCGGTTCGTTGATCTGTAAGAGATTTACTCCATATCTAATCTCCTACGTCCAATATTTAAACACACAAATAAAGTCTTGGTCCGATGAATCAATGCTCCCATTTGATTCTTTGCCTTGATCTGACGGTTCCTCTTTCTCTACGCCTACAAATAGTTTATAAACTTTGTTCTCCAAAGGGATCCGACCCTTGATCAAACTCTGCACAAACAGAGACTCGAATTGTTTTGTTCCATGATCTTCATTCGATTCCATGATGAATTTGACCAACATTTTGATACATCAATCTCTTTGATGATCGAAGATTGATCTCAACTCTTCTTTTCATCGTAACCTTTTGAAATTGAATCTTATTGTGTATGTGGGATAATTTGATTACCATTGTTCACTTGATCTTGGTTAACCAAGACCTCTCTTTCTAGGCTCATTCATTCAACACTTTCCTTAGCTTCCTCTGTACTATCTATCTTCAGCAGTTTATAATTATTATTCCATGGGACTTTTCAGCTTTGTACCTTCTCGATTTCATTGTCTATTTGGAGACATCTCGTTCAACTTCCAAACTTCATTTTCTTCAATTTTTTGCAGCCCAAAATTATTCTAGTTGTCTTACTCTTGCACAGTGAACTTCATATTTCTCCTCTTTAATTGTAGTAGGTTTTCTTTCATTTGTTTAGTTTGATTCTCAAACTCTCCTCCTATAATTTTCTAGTTCTATTTCAATCCTTAGACCTATTATTGACACATGGTATATATGAACAACACATGAAGGCCTTCATTGTATCCCTCTATTATTGACAGTAGTGCTATTGGGAAATAACCCCGCTTTAACTACACCAGGGTTCAGAATGTGGGAAGAGAAAATAACCTTATAAAAGCTAATTAATTCTCTATACTATCCCAAACATACCAAAACTAATATAAATAAAGAAAAAGAGAAAGGATATCGGGTAACTATACCTCTAATCCCACGTCTGGTGATGATCTCCTCGTTCTTGGAAGTTCCACTGACTGCACATCTCCTCCCAGGGATGACCTGCATCCAAAGATTGACAAACAAAGAATGACAAGCATGCTATTCCATATATAAGTAAGGGTTAGATGTTATAATTTCAAGTATAAAACAATAAAAGTATTCAAGACACCACCATTTGGGACAGGAAAATGTGATTATTTTATTCATAACACAAATATTATACCTTTACAATCTAAGTCGTCTACCATTCCACGAACCTGGTTCGGGTTCCTCTTCACCATGCTCTAAGTGCACCTTGTATGAAATTCTCCTCTCAACATTATGATCTCTTCTATGTAAGTGAATGGGTTAAATGGAGGAAGAAGGGGATAATGAGGGAATGCTGAGGAAGTTTCTCACAAAAGACAACAATATCTTGGGAAAGGAGGGGAAGTGAAATTGGGTAGATTTTCACTGTTCTTGTGCTTAGGTATGAAATGAGACCTCAACAACTCCTTTTATATGCCGAAAGGATGGTTATTTGGTTAGGTGACAATCTATAGAAGGTGGATTAGTTGGGAAACCTCCAATAGCCCATCAATTTCAACGAATTTCTTGCAACTTTTTATTTTTTGCAACTTTTGCAAGTATACGCAGGTTGTAATGGTGCAAAATGCGTATGTATGCTAGTTGTAGTGGTGCAACAAGCATATGAACGAGGGTAGTAATGGTGCAGGGCACGTACATCTTCTAAATTGTTTTTTTTAAGAAGAGTTTCTCAGCAATACTTTGGAAAAAAATAAAAGTAAGAGGGCCAAGGCCATGTATGCATGTGTAGAGCAATTTAGGGCTATAACAAGTAGTCAATATTCCCCTGCTGTGATATCAATGACCTCCATGACTTCCTTTGACATCAATGACAACACAATTTCTAGCATAAATATTTTTAAGGTAGGAATTCTAGTCTATTAGGGGAATCATAGCATTTTCTTTAGTTCTACTAGTCAAAATTTGCCTCCAAAAATTCTTTGGATATAGCTTAGAAAGGTGCAAAATATTATCTTGCTCTCTATTTATGTAGTTCCTTTTTTTATTTTAATTATGGATTTGTATCTATTAATCTTATCATATTTCAAAGACTCATCACAGGCATCCTTAATGGATTTTCTAGCATGTTTACACTTGTTACCGTACCAAGGGTTGTCAATTCTATTCTTCTTTTAACACAACACTTTGATAGATAATTTTTTTGAGGTAGAGAGGATTGATGTAAAATTATGATAGATATATTGAATATTGTTTTTATATGATATGAGATTCAATTCGGGTTTAAGTCCTTTAAAAAAAGATCATCTTTATTTTTGTCAAAAACTAGACGCCTTTAGTTACTAGTGTTATCCTCAAGAGGGTTTTTGTGCATGGTAAAATTTAGAGTTAGGGTTAAATGTTTATGATCAGAGTCAAGCTCATAGTTGTTTAAAATGTCAAAATTTACTATTTGATTGTAAACGAGGATATCTAATATCACATAGTCCACAACACTACTACCCAGCCCATGGATACAAGTCATTTGGTTATATTTTGGCCACTTCATTAGACCATTACAAATGATTATATCTTGAGAAATCCAAATATTTATTATCTCAATACCATATAAATTCTCGGTCAAGTCTTCTAAATTTCATTGGTATCTATTAGCTAAAATAAGGTCCTCATCTAGCCACAAAGAATTAGGGTTGGAATCATTGCTTAAGATAATAGCTTGATTGGTTTCATTTATAGCATTAAAGTATCCTAGAAAGAGGATAATACCTTCAATTCTCAAACTGTAAATATCTTGTTCTAAGCTTTTATAGGTACAATTTTTATCTATATTGTTTTTGTATAAAAGGTAGAATTAATAAGCACAAAATAACAAATTATTGTATGCATCTTCTTAGTATTGATATTTGAAATCTCCTCCCAAATGAACTGATTGAGAGGGTTTTTTTTATGAAGATGAAAGTGAGGATAATTTTTTGTTCTTATGTAACAAGCTATGCCTCCAACACCTCTATGGGAGGATTTATTATTCCATGTTGACCACAATATAAATTCATCTATGTTAGGGACTTTAGATTCCTTGTGCTCCCAATATTTAACCATAAATATAATATCAATTTCACTTGGGATCCAACTTAATATAGCCCCTTTGTTCAAAGGAAAGCCCAAAAAATTCCAAGAAAGGATCCAAAGTGTCTCAAATTTCTATTTATTGTTATCCTTTGGTATCTATCCCTAATAATAGATTTTTGGTTCTTAATTATTGCCCATTTTCCTTCATTTTTGGCTTCCTTAACCTTTTGAACCTCCTTCCTCAATTTAGCTTGATCTTCTAGAATGAGGTATTCATTTATAAATATTTCAGACCCTTTTAAGCTTGAAGTTTCACTAAGTATGTCATATTTATGGGAATTATATCCTACCATAACCCGAATCCACCTATCTTTATTTTCAATTATTTTTTCCAACCTTTTTTGTTAGGAAATGAAAGACACTTCCACACTAATCCTAGAAAAAGAGAAGAAGAATTTAATCAAGAACACAAATACACAAGCAATCACACAGTACACTGAGATTTTACCCCGGAAACCCTTAACCAGGAAAACCATCATTCCTTTGAGCATTCTGCTCTCTTGTTTTCTTATTCAATCTGAATAAAGGGTTGCATGTCTAACCTTGGTCCACAACTTAGACATAATCGACATCACACCCTCTTCCATGCATAAGAACAACCCTGTAGCCAATATGGCTTGCATATGCATGACCAATGACCTCTAATTACACATGCATTAACCTTCATGTGTGCATTACAACATTATCCTTTATGGCCTTACAACACGCCTCTTTATAGGATTTACAACAAGAAAAACCCTAAATATTGGCACCCAAAAGATGGTTACAGATCCATTTATATCATTGGCTACAAATCCTGCAAATATCAAGATTCTATTATAGTTTAGTTCAAGTCAAATTACCAGTCAACTACAAATAGTCCTTCATTCGGTCTCTAGTTGATCATCTCACACTCACACTTCGACCTCTTTTTGGTTGACTTGTCGTCGATATCTTCAACTTCAAATTTTCCCGATCAACTCCCTCGACCTTCTACTTTTTTTCGATCCATCTCGACCTTGACTTTTGTTGATCCAAAAATACCTGAATACTCTCTTGAAAGTTGTCTAGTGCTCCTTTCCAGGTGTCTACATGTACCTACTCAACACTCCCACTACATGGGAAATTTCTAGTCGAGTGTGTACCATTGCATACATTAGACTATCAAAAACACTTGCATAGGGAACATGTGTCGTGCCCTCTATTTCCTCCTTTTTCTTTGGACATTGCTTAACTGAAAACCTTGCTCGCACAGGAATTGTTGTTACGAGGAAAATATCTCTATGGATAGGGTAAACCAAAACAAACAGGTATGACTGCAGAAATC
>CBVK0101354774.1:434-28579 GCA_900067695.1 Picea abies | reverse complement strand
TAGGACAAGTGGGTTTTTAACCCACTCCTTTGCATTCTACCCCCCTTACAAGAAATATTGCTAACAAAGTGAAACTATTCTCATGCACATGTTGCAAATTTTAACAGTGGGGAAAAATCCTTCCACGGACATGATTATGATTATCAAACAACTACGCGAAAGAGAACTAAAGGACGTCGAAATTCTCATTTCAATCATTTGCTGTCAAAGGAAGAGTCGATTTGTTGATCTTCCACTTGACAAATTCTAGATTCATACAGGTTTTTCTTTGACACTCCCCAAAGTTTTGATTATGATCAGTGAAATTTGTCTATAAAGACAAGGAAAACCTTTACAGAAGGTAATAGATGCATGTTCTGTATATTTTGAGCAGCGTACTGTGTTTACCTAGCAACTTTTGGCAAATATGTTGAGTCAATTGGTTGAACAGACTCCCTACCTTAGTTGTTCATATGCCCTATTATCTGAGCAATTGAAGCTTTTCTTACTATGGAAAACCTTGTAATGGAGATACTGTCCCATTTTTTGAGAGATCATATCTGAAATTGCTCAAGTTCTGGCTGGGTTCTTAAAATGTGCACACATTCAAAATATTATTTTTGGATCTTTGAGACATCCCGGGGAGTGATTGATAATTGATTGATGGTAGTTGCTGCTCTCTGAGAGTTATGAAAATAGAACCATGCACATTTGGGAAACATCCTAGTGAAGCAATTTTTATTTAGCTGGATGTCCTCACCAAGTTAGAAATCATAAGTCATATATTAAAGTAGAAATGGACTGTGTGTCACCTGAAAATGTACAAGAATGTGTGTTTGACAGAGGATTTCCAAATAGGGCTTTTTGAATTGCTGTGGGGCGTTAGATGCGACCCAAGTAAAATTTAAGCTTTCATAGAAAAATTCATCCATTGATTGGCATAACCATGAGCACAAGTACAGTGGGCTTGTTCAAGACATTGTAGATAGTAATTTGCACTTCCTTGTCATTTGAACAGGTTGGTTTGAGTCTCCTAATGAAGCAAGTTTGTTAAGGAATTCTTCATTTTATAGACTATGTGAGGAAGATGCAAGACTTGTGGTTCTCTAGTACCCTTTGGGGTTTTTAAACACACTTTGCAAATTGAGATCAAGAAATTGAATATGAAGATATTACGTTGGACAACCCATCGGGCTAGGCCGAATAGTGAAGATCCGTTCTGGAAGACGATGTCTTCCATTATAGGGGCTCCTCGCAGGTACAAAACTTGACTTATTTGCCTAGCGTGGTCTGTAGGCGCTTGTGCTAGGCCCAGGTTTATAGAGACAGTCTCTCAGACTCAACCATGTGTCTCGTCGATAACAATTGGCCGGTCTACCTATTCTCCTTATTAAAAAAAGGAGATTCCTTTGGACAATCTATTCTTGTTACATCTTACATAATATGATCCTTTCAACCAAAATGATGACAATGAAAATGTGAACAAGCATTTCTCTTCAAAGAATTTACATAGTAGGGCCAGATCTAGATGTGACTACAACATTGATGACTTAGATGGTGGAGAAAAAATAAATATCCAATTCATGAAGTCCTAGAATAGCACGTAGTTGAGATTCTTAGTGACAATGAGGTCTCAATTATTTCAAATAGTAGCACATTTTGATCCCTATAAAGGTCAACGTTATGCAAATTCAATTTCAAGGACTCTGTGTTCTACTCTTCCAGGATTCTCTGTATCATAGAGCCCATTTACTTCCTTCTCAGAGTTTCATGATTTTTCAAACAAAAGTTGAGATGCCTGATGAATGTGGCATAACTGCAATGTCTAACAATTGGGGTTGAAGCTTGTGAGAACTCAATTTTTATTTTCAAATTTTGTTAGTTGGAAAGGAAGAACTAACTTTGAGGACTAGTTGTCATGGTCATGTAATTTCTTATTTTAATTATAGTGGTTTCTAACAAAGTATTTGAGATTTAAAGATAGGTTTTCATGTAGATGACTTAGAAGTCACCTTGAAGGTTTGTTGGGGTAAACCATTTGTTTGTGGAGATATTTTTCTCATTAATGATATAGAACAAAACAATCTCAAGTTCTTATTCTGTGATGCCATTTGGATTTTGCTAGTTTATCATATTACTATTCCCACAACTTTTGGGAAGGTTAGAAGATGGTGTAAGGATCTTAAAGACCATGCCAATTTCAACATAGTGATTATGCTAGTGGTCCAATCCCACTTCCAAGTTTTGGAAAACATAGAAAGAATAACAAGTGGGTTTTTGTCAAATGTTTTAAGTATTGATTTATAAAGTTTGAGGGGAGAATATAGAAGGCATCAAAAGTTGCTTAACTTTGGGAGAAATAGGACAATTGGTAGATTGATAAATGTAGGGATTGATATCGGTTATATATAAATGAATTCTCCTATTTTATATAAGAAATGAGATATCAATCATGCAAGGTGTCGATCCTATATAACTAACCTTCATATTCTTGGTATTTAGTTACACAAAAAGATGCTCAAACCCATCATTCGAGGAGGAATAAAAAGGCAACAAGTTACGAAGAATACTTTGTAAGGGTTGGACTTTTTTTGTAGCTAAAGGGGATGAAGTTTCACTAGAGGCCAAGGGGTCATTATATTCATTGAATATAGGAGGATACTAAAGGATTCACACCTTCATTTGCAGAATCTATCTTTTCTTTGTTCAGACACATCTCTCTATTTTACACATCTCTCCTTCTTCTAGTTCAGTATTGCAACTTGTTGGATTAAATCTCTTGTACTCATAGTCATTAAGAAGTAAGTTTATGGTACATCTCTCTTTCTCTAATTGTGGATGTTTATGAGCTTCTTGAATAATTTGATGTAGTTCAAGATATTTACTATCACATGCACATTGTAATGGATGCTTGTATACGGTTTTGAGAATGTCTAAAGAGTTCTAAACATTAATCTATGCAATATTTGATGTCTATTATCATTATGTTCTATAAGTGGGATTATTTTTCATGTATTAAATACATCCGAGGTTAACTTACAACTCTTATGAATTAATTGATACTGCTAGATCCATTCACCCATGCAGACATGAATGCGTAGATAATGGTGGCTAAGGCTTCAACACCATTTCATTATGTGATAAATTAATATTTCATTTTGCGCAACATAGGAGACACTAGAGCTAGTCGTGCAAAGAATATAACACATACCCAACATTCTCCCACTTGTTGTTTTCTTTGCATACATGGGGTTACAGGGTTACATAGTCAACAATCTAGGGAAATGATTCCCATGGATCCTCTACACCAAGAGAACTTCTCAGTTCTCACAAACTTTGTTAATGAATCTGCAACATTCTTCAAAGTGTCCACCTTCATCAACAACACTTTCTTTTCTTCAACCATGTCTCTCACAAAGTGATATTGAATATCAATATGCTTTGTCTTTGAATGATAAGCCATGTTCTTCTCCATAAAAATTGCACTCTGACTGTCACAATCTATCCTTACAACATGTTTTACCAACCCAATACATGAACACAATATTTGTAATCATACTGCTTCCTTACTTGCATGAGTGGTTGCCATGTATTCAACTTCTGTAGTTGAAAGTGCCACTACAACATGTCTTTTGCTCATCCAATTGATTGCTCCTCCAAACAGGTTAAACACATACATGCTTGTAGATCTCCTACGATCCAGATCTTCGACTCAGTTTTTATCCACAGAGCCATGTATGTCCAACACTCTGTCCAATCCTGGCCTTCCTTGGTAATGCAATCCATAGCTAGTAGTGCCACACAAATACTTGAAAACCATTTTTACTGTTGTCCAATGCTCCTTCCCTGGTTTTGACATATCCCTGATCAAAACTCCCACTGCGTGTGCAATGCCCAATCTAGTACATACCATTGCATACATCAAACTGGAAACTACACTCACATATGGAACATGAGACATGTCCTCCTCCTCTTCTTATGTCTTGGGACACTGATCCACAAATAACACTACACCAACATGAATAGGGACCTTGGCCACTTTACATTCCTACATATTAAACCTCTGCAATATTGTATCGACATATTTTCTTTGATTAACCAAAGTTTCCTCTTTTTTCGGTCTCTTTTAATTTCCATGCCTAAAATGAAATTTGAAGCACCGAGATCCTTCATATCAAATTTAGAGGACAAATGATTTATCAAATCCCAGATAATCTCCTTGTTGTTTCCTATCAACAACATGTCATCCACATACAAGACCAAATAAATCAAATGATCACGAATTAATTTAAAATACACACAATGATCCTCTTTGCTTCTTGTGAAGCCAAGTCCCAACATGTAAGTATCAAATTTTTGATACCACATCCTTGGTGATTGTTTTAAACCATACATGGACTTTTTCATCTTGCATACCAACTCCTTCTTTCCCTTCACAACAAATCCTTCTCACTGCTTCATATAGATTTTTTCTTCCAGATCCCCAGGTAGGAATGTTGTCTTCACATCCATCTGTTCTACTTCAAAATCAAATGAAACAGAAACATATAACATAAATATTATAGAAGTTAACTTGGCAATAGAAGAAAAAATCTCACCAAAATCAATTCCCTCAACCTGGGAATAACCTGGGAATAACATTCGAATTCTTTTTAAATACCCATTCACTTCCAATGGGGTTTCTTCCAGTCGACAACTACACTAGATCCCAAGCTTCATTCTTATCCAAGGTTGCCATTTCTTCGTCCATGGCATTTTTCCAGAGCTTTCCATCCTCTAAATTCACTGCCTCCATGATAGTTCTAGGATCATCATAAGTAATGAACTAAAGCAAAATTTGAATGGAAATAAGATGGAGTATACCTTTCTGGTAGCTTTGTTTCTCAAACTGATCTCTTCAATACTGGAGTATGAGGATCTTCTTTTTCCGATTCATGTTCTTCTTTAGAGTTTGATACATCATCTTTTAAATCAAACTCTATTTTCTCTGGTTCTTCCTTACTTGGTAGGAATTCATGTTTAACAACATCCTTGATTTCTCTAAACACCACATCTCGGCTATACACAACCTTCTTAGTTTATGGGTTCCAAAGATTATAACCTTTGAGACCATATTTATACTCAATAAAGATACACTTTTTAGCCTTCTTATCTAGCTTACTCCTATTTTCCTTTGAAACATGAACATAGGCCTCAAATCCAAATACCTTGAGATGTGTGAGAGAAGGTTTCTGACCAGTCCATACCTCCCGTGGAGTATTTTCATCCAATGTTGATGAGGGTTATCTGTTGACCATGTAACATGCAATACCCACCGCCTCTTCCTAGAATTCTTTCCCTAACCCGACACCACTGAGCATGCACCTTGATTTTTCCATCAACGTCTTGTTCATCCTTTCTGCAACTCCATTCTGCTGAGGTGTATATAGAGTAGTTTTCTTCCTTGCTATACCACACTTCTTATAGAATTATTCAAATTCATTCCCACATAACTCTCCTCCATTATCTATCCTCAACACCTTAATTCTTTTCTCTGTTTGATTCTCAACAAGAGCCTTAAACTCTTTAAACCCATCAAAGACTTCATATTTCTTCCTGAGGAAATATATCCAAGTATTCCTTGAGAATTCATCTATAAATGAGACATAGTACACATATTTTCCTGATGATGGAACCGACACAGGTCCAAACACATCATTGTGAAGTAGCTATAAAATTCCTTCTGCCCTCGTTGCACCATAGGGGAATCTTACCTGATTCTGCTTCCCATATACACAATGTTCACAGAAATCAAAATCTAGAGAGAATTTAGCCATAGCTTCAACCATACCTTTACCGTGTAGTAGTCAAAGACCCTTCTCTCTAATATTTCCCAGTCTTTGATGCCACATCATAACCTTTTCTCCAGAGATTGTAGAAGTTCTTTCTTCTTCAACTCCAATATAAAAAACAATGGAACTATTACACTCATCAATAATAGTGATTCCTTGCATCTTATACAGAGTTCCAAAGAGAACTCCCTTCAACAATACCATTGCTCCTCGAACCATCCTACATGTTTCCTTTTCAAATATTGTTTTTACCCCTGCATCGTCCATTTTGCTTACATAAATCAAATTTCTGGCCAATACTGGGATGTGTAGAACATTAGGTAGTATTCTAATCCTTCCATCTATGAGCCTCAACTTGACTTTTCCTCAACCTATGATTCTGGTTGTCGAGTCATCACCTAGGAAAACATTACCTCCATCATACCTTTCTTATTCACAAAACTACTCCCTATGGAGAGTCATATGAAAGGATGCACCTGAGTCAACCAACCATGACTCATGATCTGCATGTGTGCTTGAATAATCCAAGTACACATCCCCTCCTTCTTCCTTGGAGGTCTTTTCTTTTGTAGAAAGAGATTCTTCATATCCCTTCTTTTTCTCAACTTTGGATCTAGACTGCTTCTTGTAGTGCCCTTCTTTTCCACATCTCAAACATACCTTTACAAACTTTCCAGGAGACTTAGATCTTCCCTTAGACTTAGATCTCCCACTTGAGGACTTAGATCTATTTATTTCCTATGAGCATCCTCTTGCAAATAATGCATCTGTGCTCTGTCCTTCCATGCTCTTTCGTCTCATCTCCTCTGACAATAAGGATGATACCACTTCATCAAACTTCAAGGAAATTGTATTACTACCCATGGCCACAACCAGACTATCCCACGAGTTTGGTAAAGAGAAAAATAAGTTGATACACTTATCTTCATCTGAAATCTTAATCTCAACAAATACTAACTGACTTACCACAGTGTTGAAGGCGTTCAAATGCTCTGCCACCGAGTCTCCATCTCTCATCCTCAGGTTATACAAATTATTTATCAGGAATAGTTTATTTACTAGGGACTTAGACTGGTACAACTTCCCCAACTTATCCCATAAATATTTCCCTGTATCTTCCTTTGACACATTCAATAATACTGAATCTGAGAGACACAATCGGATTGTGCTCTTCGCCTTCCGATCCAAATTTTTCTAGTCATATGCTGAAGTTCCTGTAGGTGAAGTAAATGGATCCACCACGATCCAATGATCTTTGTCCACCAACAGATCTTCCATCTTGAGCTTCCACAACACAAAACTTTTTCCATTAAACTTCTCGATCTCCATTTTTGAACTGCTCGCCATTTCTTTTCACTTGAAAAATCAATACCATAGATCTCCCACTGTAACAAAGATTATCACAATCCCCAGCCAAACCATTGACCACAAAGGCGTCCCCTGAAGCCAACAAAGATTTGATACCAAATGTAGATTTTAACCTTGTACAATATTTTACTACAAACAAATTTTCAATAAAAGAACATAAAAGATGCAATGGAAAATACACACATTACACAAAGATTTTTCCCCTGGAAACCCAACCCGGGAAAACCAACATATTCTATATTCATTCATAGTGATACATTGTTTACAATACAATATACATATAGGAGCCAATGACATCCAAAACCCTAATCCAATGACTTGGATTAGTCAACAACCCTAATTCCTTAACCAGAAATAGAAAACCATCGACAAAAACCATGTGCCGAAAAACCGCCCAACAATGGACACAAAAATTGAGGCAAAACGAAAAATGAGTCAAACATGCGACACGTTTCCAGAGGATTTTTTTTTTCTTGAGGGCACTTCCCTCGAACCCCCGAAGGAAGGGCCTAATGCCCCCCCCCACCCCATGCACCCAACATAATGTAGCAAACACTATATCTATTCATGCAAAGAATATAACACATACCGAACAATGAGGCCATGCGACAACGTGCTAGTTCTTACTTGGCTGCTTGGAAACACCAAGAATACTTCATCTAGACTACACCTTTGCACCTAGAGCATACCCATACTCCATGTCTAGGCTATGGGAGAGTAACAATCCTGCTCTAGTGAAGCTCTTGTATACTTAGACAATTGTTAATAATTTAACACTTAGTCATATACAAAAATACATCCATGAACATGAGAAACTGAGAGAACAATTGTGGAACAAAGGAAAGACATACATAGAAATAGTGCAGGTGGCACGAATTGTGCCTAACACCCACCTAAGTATTTGTTATTGTGAAACAATTACAATATGAACACTATCGACTCAGTTTACAACCTAGGAAGAGTCACACGACTCGCCTCGCCTCATAAAGACACTCATACACAGATTCGTCACACCAAGTCTCTTTGTCGCAACCATCTATGCAACCTCCTGTGGTGCACCTTAGACATGCCCTCAATCGTAGACTTGTTGTCCATTTGTTTCTGTAGACTTTCACCAAGCTAACGCAAATTTCGGTTCTGCCTTACACATGCCTCCAACAGACCTGCACGTCTAGAGTTCCCTAAAATCTCCTAGAGCATCCCACCCTTGGCTACTTGTCTTCCATCTTGGCAGTTCTGCCTCATTTCTACCTTGCATTAGACTTGCCTCATACTTGTTCTCTCCAAATCTCTTGCCCAAATCTTCTCTTCCTTGGTTGTATACCCTTCTAGTCTTATAGGGACTCTAAGGTTCATTTACGCAAAACGTCAGATCTTTTGGGTGTGTCATGCCCCTTTGCAAACCCACACTCAAACGACTTATCACACCCCTCTGTGGAATCGATGTTCCCAAACGAGCCCATGCACCCATCAACCTTCATGTCTCTTAGATCAATGCACCCCATCCTTAGGCACATGCCCCTTGCCTTGTGTGTTCTCTTGTGTCGATCATTGTGACTTGTCATGGGTTTTCCGATGGGGTTTTCCAACCTCTCTGGTGTGCCCATGTTGTTGAGGGAAGACATGTCCTCTTCTTGTGCATGCTCCCAAGTTTCCTCACCCTTGCCCAAACACAACCCAAGTCTCCATTAATCATTCTAAGGAAAGCAAGGTGTGTTCCCCCTTGGTTCAGCATGTCACCATCATGTTCCCAACCAATCTCACACCTACTCACACCCACACGTCTTCATTCTCCCAACCAATCTCATTCCCCTTGGTGTTCTCTTGCCCGACTTGGACCAAGTCTGCCCAAAGAGTGCGTATGCTCGATGGGTGTCATGGGAGACCTTACATCCTCCCATACTCCAAGTTTTTTTCCATCCCCGAAAACATCCATCGATCTATATGGATTATGTTCCCCATCTCCGAATCTCATCACCACACAATGACTGTTGTCTTCTCAACCATTGTCATCAAGGAAAACTCCCCTTAGGAAGTTACATGGGTCTACAAAGTGTCACTGGTTTCTGACATACTATTGTTTCCATACTTCAATCTGTTTGTTAATGCTTCCATGTGTTGGATCCCCTTGTGACTTCGAATGATTTGGTTTCTAGTCCAATCATCACACCTCTGTTTCAAGAATTCACATCTTCACATTCAAACATCCTTTTTTGTTCGCAAACTCATCACATCCGCAACTCCTTGTTTCCTCCAATATTTCAAGTCACCCACTTCGTTCTCAACAAAATTTTACTAAGGCACCTCCTCAAGGTGCCCCATTGGCCTCACTAACTCCCACTGAGACAACGATCCAATGTGTTGTGGTCTACTTTGAAGGTGAAGGGGGATGGATGGTTGGGCCATATCCCTCATCTCCAATCTATCCTAACGTGATCGGTGGAGAGTCACTGTACTTTTGCGTTATGTACATAAGTAGTGGTACACTTGAACCAAATTTTCCTTTGCACTCCTCCATGAGTCATTCTAACTCAAGGTCATATGACCAGTCACCATGTCCAAGTTTGCTAGAGGAGGAATCGACCTCTTCCTTGTTCCTCCTCCACCAAGGTTTCCACGCCTCCCTCACGTCCTCTTGGGCCATAGATGGTTTCTTCTCCTTTTCAATGAATTGCTCTGACATATTAATCTCTGTGACTTCCTTTGATCTTTGCTGCTCTTCATCAACCCTCAAACAAAAATCAGCTAAGCCATCCACTGTCTTATCCAAATCTCCAACTATCTTCAACATCAACAAGCCTTCATTCCATTGACACAAGCTTCCTTTCGTTCTCTACTTTAGATTGTCCAACCATCACCCCACATCATCCAAGTTTGTCTCCACAAGGTTTCATGCTCTAGTTGCTTGCAACAACCATCTGCAAGGAAGAAATCCACGTGCCTCCTTCCTTCCTCCTTATGGTAGGAATAAAACATGGAGTTTGTCCTGAGAAAATGGCCAAACTGTTCATGTGAGGAATACGTGTTTCCTTTTCCTTCCTCATGAACTCCTTTCCCAATACAAATTTGAAATCGTCCATAGGAACAACAGTGAAACTCATCCTTTCGCACCAGTCACCAAGCTTCAATGAGATGTCCTTGGCTACACCAACAACCCTCTCCACACATGTGCTGACTGTCTTGAAGGTTGTCTACATTGGTTTAGGCTGCAACCCAAGACTCTAGACCATGTCTTCCCTCAAGAAGTTATGAGTCGCCCCACTTGATATGAAATACCAAACGATTTCTGATACCAACTTGATCCTTATATATCAACAAACTATGATACTAATTCAGCCCAAAGAATCCTTAGATGCTAACTAGTTCATCTGTAGATACTAAACATTCGACCAGATTTGGGAATATAAATGAAGATCGCTTGACTATTTGAAAAATGTCATGTGAATGTCTTATTTGTCCATAAACTTCATTAATACTTATGAATAACTTGAACTATAAATGAGATAATACAACAGAAAATAAAAGAACTCAAATAAACATGTAATTGACATACATCATTGCATCTTCAAAGTCCCTTTAATAGCATAATTGTTTTTCATCATCTAAAAATTCCAAATTACATTACAAAATAAGTCTTACAAAACACAATTTTAAAGATGCTCTGAAAATCCACTACTCAAATGCAAAAACATAGCACACCATTGAATTTCTGGCGAAAAATTGTGCAAAATTGATATAAAATACTCAAAATTCCGTCAAGGTGACCCTCGACATGCTTTACGATGTAGTCTCATACCCTTTGTAACCTTGACACACTTTATGTGACTAAAATATGCATTAAAATTGTGTGTACTAGCCTTGGGGTGCATGCCATTAAATAGGCATGGACCTCTAACTAAACCCCAAAATTACAGGCATGCATTAAAGACAAGTTGTTGGGTTGTTTTAACCAAACCCAAACTAACTTGGAAACTTATTATTAAAGTTGGACAGCATCCCACTAAATGTGGAGATGTTGGCACAATGATTAAAACCAACCACTAAAATAGCAGAGGTCTTGGATTCTATTCCCTTCCACGCGCATATGTTTCGTTATTTGTTTAAATATATAGCATATGGTTATAACATATAGTATATACGTGGGTTATAACATATCCATTGACATATAAGGTTAATCCCCTTGAGTGTTAAGGTTTAGGTCATGTGGTATAGGGTAATACTAGTCCCCAACCCCTTTCTTTCCCCAAATGAAACTTTAATACAACATAAATATAATGTATGCCACCATTGTGTTAAGATCCAGTGTGTGGTGCAATGGTTGTGGGAGCTTTATTAAGGTGTTTGGTGGCTATGGAGGTCATAGGGTTGAACCTTGTTGACTCCATAAATTTTATACAACCCAATCATCATTGGCCAATGGAAAGCTGCCATGTTGCAATTTCTCATTGGACCTCCTATGCCACATGTTATTACATTATTGGGCCACTTGGAGTATACATTGCCAACTCAACTGTTGACTGTGTATACCACATCACTTGTTGTTGTATGGAGATGTGCCACATGTCACCCTTTGGTGGTGCCACATGTCACCCCTATTTTTCCTGGTTTGACCAAACTTTCACTGTCCATAACTTTTGCAAATAGACTCTGTTTGACTCTTCGTTTTCACCGTTGGAAAGCTAGCAAAGAGATATATGTAATAATTTCATCTTAATGAACTTTTGAGGTTGTCGAATTTTGAGTTTTTCTAGATCCCCTGGGACCTTTGTGAGAATTCCTTAGATCCTCTTGGATCACTACTATCCACCATGGCTACCACTAACCTCCTGTTGAGTTTGGCCTACACATAGAAAAGTTTCATCTCATCTTTCTCTTGGCTCTCCATGGATTCACCCTCCACGTCAACATTCAAAACCTACAATACTCCAACATATGGGTTTTCTTCCTTCTCCAAAGCATTCAACTTTTGTTTGAAGGGATAATTCTTTGCATAGTGCTCCTTGGCACAAATCCAAAACGAAATTGACTTCTTCTCTTTTGCTACGTCCGTTTTTTTGGCATAGTCTTTGTTGTCCTTGGACATACTTTTTTTTCCTTTGTCCTTCCTCTTTCCCTTCCCTTGTTTCTTCTTCTCACCTTGGGTGTCCTTACTATTCTTAAGACCTATCTTGGGTTCACCCTGGAAGTCCAATAGTTTTTCTGCTGTGGTGATTGTTGTTGTGAGTCTACACATTCTATCGTCACATCTCACTTTGTGCCAACAGTTGTAGACCATTCATGAAGTGGAAAATTTCATCTTCTTCCGACATTTCTTTGATCTCCAACATGAGCCCTGTGAAATCCTTGATATAGGATTGGATCTTACCAACGTGTTTGAGAGATAACAATTTATTTCTCATGATCCATGCTTGGTTCCCTGGACCAAACTGTGCCTTCAAGCTTTCCTTCATCTTTGACCAGATTTTGATCTTCTCACTGATTCTCCCAGTTGCTAAGTCTTCCACCCAGTTCCTCCACTAGAGCTTAGCATTTCTTTTCAAGAACATCACTGCAACTTTCACCTGGGCTTTGTTCGAACTTTTGTTCCACTATTCCAAGTACTGCTCAATGTCCCAATAGAATTTTCCCGACAACTTATCATTGTGAGTACTATCATATGGCTCAAGTTCTTTTATCTTGATCCTCATCGACATGACAACAAAGCTCTATCCAATAGCCAAAGCTTGTTTCAACAATGTGATGATGTCATATTGGTCCTTCAACTTCTCTGTGACTGTGACAAGTGCATCCTATGCTGACTTGAGTCTATCTTGAATGTCATTGGTCAAGGTGACAATAATCACATTTGCATTTTTATTGCACTCTCGAACAACTTCATTAAACCCATGCTTCATCCTTCCTATATTTGTCTCCATTTGATCGACCTTATCACCATGTTGATACATTGTGTATGTCATCTGCTCAATAGTCTTCTCCAAGATAACGAGTCGATCCTTCATTCTTTCGGTCTTGGGATCCCTCTTAGTGTCACTACCATCTGCATGCGACCCAGCCATGGCTGGTCGTCCAAGTATCTTCACTTACTTGCAAAGGGTTTGTCCAAGGCACCCAAGAGTTTGTCTCAAGACTTCTTCAAAATTTGGTGATCAACTCTGCATTTGGGTCTGCGACAGTTCTGCCTTCGTCTTCCTTGCCCAAGTGCTCAGTTCTCCCTCAGAACTCTATGCTCAACCTAATTAAGGGCTACGCCTAGGTCTGTTAACAAGTCACAACTTAGTTTGCAACTCAACCCTTCACTTCCGTCACAAACCACCAAGTATGCACTTAGGTTGTCTCTGCGAAGTGTCAATCCACCTAACTGAACCCTTACTAAGCCTGCGCCAAAACTGTTTCATCATATTGTCTTTCAAGTTTTCTCTAATACCACTTGTCACAAAGTTGACAATGTGGTGAAGAGCACCAAATTGTTCAACAAACAAGCTTATACCACATGTCACGAACCCATAGGACACTTATTCATATCTTGTGATTGTTCACCTCCCGAGGGCATGCGACACTATGATAGTTCTTACTTGGTTGCTTGGAAACACCAAGAATAGTTTGTCTGGACTACGCCTCTTCACTTAGAGAATACCCATACTTCGTTCTAGACTACGAGTGAGTCAAACTCCTACTCTAGTGAAACTCTTGTATACTTAAGAAAATTGTTAATAGTTTAACACTTAGTCATATATATTCATACATCCATGAACATGAGGAACCAAGGGAACAACTATGGAACAAATGAAAGACATACACATAAATAGTGCGAGTGGCATGAAATGTGCCTAACACCTAGATATGTATTTGTTATTGCGAAACAATTACAATATGAGCCCTATTGGCTCAATTTACAAGCCAAACGACTCAACTCACCTCACCAAGACACTCATACACATATTTTTCACACCAAGACTATTTTTCACAACCGTCTCTGCAACCTCCTACAATGCACCACAAATGTGCCCTCAACTGCAGACTTGTTGTTGCTTCGTTTATACAGACTTTCACCAAGCTAATACATATTTCGGTTCTGCCTTACACATGCCTCTAACAGACATGCATTTCTAGACTACCCCAAAATTTCCTAGGGCGTCCCACCGTTGGCTACTTGTCTTCCATTTTGGCAGTTTTGCCTAAGTTTTCCCTTGCCTCAGACTTGTTCTGTCCAAATCTCTTGCCAAAATATTCTCTTCCTTGGTTTTGTGCCATTGTGCTCTTATAGGGACTCCAAGCGTCACATATGTGAAACATGATGTCTTTTGGGTGTGTTGTGCCACTTCATGAACCCACACTAAAAAAAATCGTATCGCCCCTCCATGGGCTTGATGCACCCAAACGAGTTTGTGCACCCATGGAATCTCATGTCTCTAGGATCGATGCACCCCATCCTTGGGTGTGCAGCCCTTTCCTTGTGCATTCTCTTGTGTCGATCGTTGTGACTCCTTGTGGGTGTGTCGATGGGGTTGTCCAACCTCTCTGATGTGCCCATGTTGCCGAGGGAAGACATGTCCACTCCTTGGGCATGCTCCCAAGTTGCCTTGCCCTTGCCCAAACGCAACCCAAGTCTCTGTCAATCATTCTAAGGCAAGTAAGGCGTGTTCCCCGTCGGTGCCGCACATTACCATCATGCGCCCAATGTTCCCTTTCTCACACCCACACATATTCATTCACCCAACCAATCACATGCCCCTTGGCGTCATCTTGCCCAACTTGTCCCCAAGTCTGCCCAAAGAGTGCACGCACTCAGTGGGTGTCATGGGAGACCTTACACTTAATATGATAAACATGAGATTGATGGAACGAGTAAAGAGGATTTCATTGACCTCATTGTCAACAATTATTTGGTTGTTAACTGGAGCTCGTACATGGAGGATGGGAGTTATCTTGGACAAGCATACATGTATCTATTCCATTGAAAAAGGCTTCCCAAACAATGTTGTGTAAATATTTAGTCTCTACCCAAAATATAAGATTCTTAAGGATGGTACATGGAAGCACTTTGGCTATATTCTTTGCCAAATGACGATGGTCACTATGTTGTTTAGACTCATGGGCACTCCAAGCATAATGTGAGAAACAACCATTTCCTCCTATGTCTGCAGAAAGAGTATCTAACGAGGATACATGGAAAATACTGCAATTAAATCCTTTGATCATTGGGCCCTACCTTAAAGAAACCACCTTTGGCGTAATATATTTTGAATAAATTCAATCTAGGTATTTTAAGGAACCGTCACACAAGATTTTTGTTTACATGAATCTATTCGTGTGTAATTCTAACCCACCAATATCAACCTTGGGTACACATAAATCCTCTGCATTAATCTAGTTAACTAGACACATACTTCCCTGCTTCCAACGTGAGACCTATTGCAGGTTTTCAGTAGCTGCATGTGTTTTAGGCACAAGCATAGATTGTGGTTCATGTACAAAATTACAACAACTATTGGTGTTAGGCACATAGAATACAGTCAATTTACCAACAAAAGCAAGGGAGAATGTATTGGGAGCACTAACAAGAATGTATGACAGGTATAGTAGCCAAGGTATCAATTTTTTGTTTTAAAATGATAGGAATAATCAAACTTAACTATGCTTATGATTGCAAGGAGATTTTTTTTTCCAAAAAGAGGATGTATAGAAGGTTTTTTCATTGGCCAAGTAAGTAGATATTTGGTTATGCATGTTACATTTTGCATTCTAGACACTGAACCAAATTTTATATGTTTATTTTTGATATTTTGATGTTCTATTTTTGTTTATTGGGTATAATGTTTTTTGAATCAATCCTTTACATACTTCATTTGTATGCCCTCTTCTAATGACTTGTCATCTACAACTATATTTTGTTTGAAGATTTCTTAGGTCATAATTTGTGTTTTTCCACCTTCAATTCAGTGTGTTGATCAACACTAGATATAAATCAGAGTTAGTTGCAGAGTGTTGAACCTTTCCTAGTTTTAGACTACTTACTATGATGTTGACTTGTTGATGATTGGTTCTTTGTTCTTGCTTTTGTGTATTACAAGTAGTAAATTCTCTAACCTTATTTAGATTGTTATAGCATAGATTTGATGTTGTGATACATTTTATTGGCTTCAAGGCTATTGGTGAAAGTGTAGCACATATTATGTTATTGCAAGAACAATCTAGTTGGCACTTTGAACCTATATGAGATCATGGCCAAACATGGTTGCAAAAAGGTGATTCTAAACCATGCAACCGATAATGAACCACTTTTAGAATATTAATTTTGCTAGTGGAGGGGAAAATCATCATCATCATATTCTATCTAGATTTGTGGAAGTACATAGATCACTTCTTAATTATTTTTCTAAGAGACCATTATAAAACTTTGATTAGAGGATATTTCTCAAAATTTTTCATAGTTTGGTCAAGACCGAAATGAGTCATCTATATAGTTAAAATGACTTTTTTTTGCAATACCCGATTCATTATGATTGAAGATATGAATTCTATAATGGTGTGGGTTTTCATGTGTTTCATAGCAAACAAACACACACCAAAAAAAATCATGATTTTAATAAAGTTTGTCATCTTTTTTGATTATATGAAAGTTGCACGTTTACTTTGTTGTAGAATCTTAGAATATATCATGTTATTTTTGGTAATTAATATGTGGAACATATTGATTCTTATTTCTGATCCAGGTGGATATCTGTGGCCACCCACATATTCCACTGGCTCAAAAACCAGTTTTCCACCTTGGGAGTTTTTTGGTAGTTTTTCGGGTCCCAAACTTCTAGGGACGTTTTGAGGCCCTAAACGACGTTTTTTGGGGATTTGGGGCCCAGGCATTTGTTAAAGGCACTTGCCTAGTTCAGTTGAAAGTATTTATTCTCGGGTAGACATTTCCAACGATGTATCAAGCGCCCCAAATGAAGATCGTATGCAAAAGTTATGCCCCGGGAAGTTGACGTATCGACTACCCCCATCGGGGCCCACAAACCTTTTGGATTTTCATCTTCCGGGGTTAGGGTTTTGGATTTTACTTATGTTGAAAAGGCCTTTGGAGCCTCATTGTAACAATCATCTTCTTGCGAATGTGAGTAGCCGTCACATCTCTTCTCATAGATAAGCTACCACCATTCTAGCGAGTCTTTCACTCTATATTTTTACATTCTATGTACATTTCTTTCATTAATATAAATCGTGTATTACGATATTTCTCTGTTTTTGGAAATATTTATGTGTATTTCATTAGAATATCTCTTCTTTCATTTCATTCTAAAAATAATCTGGATCAGTGGTATCAGAGCAGGATGCTCTTGATTGTTTTTCAGTGCATGTCCCCGACGAGGTCTGAGTATAGCAAGTTGGGTCTTGATCTTGTCTCTCTTGAGGAAAATCGCTCTCACACACCCAAGAAACCCTCCATGGTGGAAGAAAAGAAAAATGACTAAGCAAAAGATTCTATTAATATGTTGCTTGAGAAAGCTCTCACGCGACAGAGGGACGAAATGATGGAGAATTTTTCCCACGTCTTTCAACGCCTAGTGATAACAACATGCGCATATTCATCAAGCAACCACTTTGGAGACACCTTGCCTTTCAAGGTACAAGTTAATTTTGATATTCCTGTATTTGAAGGACAGATAAATGCGGATTCCCTAGAAAAATGGTTAAATATACTAGAAGGTTATTTCTCTGTTCACAATTTCTCCGATAGGGAAAATATCACCTTCACACTCCTTAAGGCTCTCCCCCATGTCAAACATTGGTGGGAAACTTATTGGGAGCAAAGTTCCAAAAAGGAATATGGAATAAATGGGGCCGATCCCACTTAGTATTTTTTTGTGGATGCAGTCAAGGAACAATATTACCCTGTTGGTAATTATGACGCCCAATACATGAGATGGACCACACTGCGACAAGAGAGGGGCCAAGCAGTGCCAAAGTTCACCAATTCCTTCTATACCTTGCGCACCAAGCTAGGTATCAAAGACTTTGAGCGACATTTGGTTCTAAAATACTGTGGGGATCTACACAGATACATCCAAAGTGAAATGGATTTTCTGGACATCTCATCACTAGGTGTTTCCTATAGATATATTGTTAAAATCGAGAAGAAATTTAAGCACCAGAACAAGCGGGAGTTCGGGTCTTCAAATCCACAACAACCAAAGTATGTTAAATATGGCCCTAAGAACGAGCCTTCAGAAAACCTGTAGAATCCATAGGAAAACAAGGGTAACAAAAAGATGAAAAAGGACACTGGAAAGTGGTGCGAATTCCACAAAATCCCCTGGCACAACACCGATGAATATCACTCAAAACAATCATTGGTGGACAATATCAAAGACAAGGAGCCGAACCTTGATTCAAAATATGATTAAGAAAATATTGGTAGAAGACAGATCATTGACATAGACCCAACTGCTATTGTCATGACCACAACAATTCAACCAGAAGAACCAACAGATCTCGAAGAGGGGGAACACCTTTTTCATTCATAGATGTGGGTGAAGGGGACACCACTGTGTTTTATTTATGATAGTGGAAGATATAAGAACCTCATCTCAACAGAGGTCGTCAAACAATTAGGATTGTCGACAACACCACACCCGCAACCATACAACATCGGGTGGCTTATCCAGGGATGAGATCTTCGTGTAAGCCAACAATGTCTATTGTCATATGGCATCCAACCCTTCAAGGATGAGGTATTGTGTGATATTTCCCCAATGGATGTCTATGATGTTCTCTTGGGCCAGCCATATATGTGGAAGCACCATGCTATCTATGAGTCATGAACCCATAGTGTCATTGTTACTCTAGGGAGAAATCTCTACAGGATACCAGAGGAAGCCATTCCAATATACTGGATGCCACTGGCCTGGATTCCAAAGGGTGTGCTGGAAATGATAAGGAGGAATTTTTCTTAGTTTATTTGGTCTGGATCAGAAGAAAAATTAACTTAGCCCTGGGCCAAATGGGATCTCATTGCGCTAACAAAATATTTGGGAGGTTGGGGACTCAAAAATATTTTTCTGTTATCCAAGTCCTTGGCGGCAACGTCATGTTGGCATCTTATAACAATCACCATTCTGTGGAAACTAGTGGTTGCACAAAAATACATCTTCCTGGACTCAATGGAAGATTGGATTCGTTCACCAAACAAGACAACTCGTTAATGCTCAATAATCTGGAAAGCCATGATATCTTCCTTTCCAATGGTAGGGGAGGGGCTGGCTTGGATGGTAGGTAAAGGAAATCATATCCACATAGGTGCATATCCTTGGCTTGGTAGTGGGATCTCTCACATTTTACGAGATGATCTAATTATTCAGCTACAAAGACATGACATCTCCTTTCTCTCCAACCTTGCTGATCCCCCCTCAACCACACTTTGAAACCAAGGTTGGAGAAGTGCTACATATTTGAGATTAAATGATAATTATGCTGTTTTACTGGAAACTTATATTTCAACTGTCCGAAGAGGACATATCAGGCTATTAGACAGGGAAGATGAATTAGTTTGGAAAAAGGATCCTCTTGGTTCCTATACTCCAAAATTTGGCTACATAGCTTTAAATATTTAACTTTTTCAGCAAAATCCTAGTTGGTGGTGGTGGGGACTATGTGTTGGCGACAGAAGTCACTCCTGGATTGCAGCAAGAGCAGAGCCTGACACCCATCAGTTTATGTCACGATTTGTGTATGAAAGGGGTGATCGAATGGGAGTAAACTCAGATGATATTGTTTCAACTCCGAAACTAGGCCAGGCATGCATGGGCAAGTGAGGTCTTAGACATACTCCAGACAGTGAGTTGTAGTAAGGTTGAGTAGGGGGAAGACTTGTATCAGAGAGATGAAAAGGTCTGTTTTCAACATCAGGTTTCTAGCAGACTGTAGGAGAATGCATTTAAACACGAGATCTTCTTACATTCAAATGCAGAAAACCAGAGAATACAATAGTGCCACAATAAATCCTTTATCATAACACAACTGCAATAATTCATGTGAATCAGTCAATCATGAACTCCCTTAGTATGAGATGAAAACTAGATGGAATAAGGAAACTGTCTTTCATTAAACAAGAAATCTTACATACAGATGCATAACCAGAGAACTAGAGTGTCTGTTAAAACATTACAATCGGGAGCTTCACTCTACCATCGATAGCTTGAAAAATATCAAAACTAAGTATATATATCCTTGAACATTTGCCCAATAGAGGCCTACTGGAATTTCGGGACGAGGAGTCTCTTCAATCAAATCTGGCCTGCACTCCTCTGTCATACGCCACCTTAATTATGCATGGCTCGTACCAGGGGGTAGTTGAGCTCTTAAATGCTGAATTAGCGTGCACAGGCTTCCTTGGTGAGTCGAGGACTCGACGTGGCTTCCATGGAAAGAACTAGTACAGAGGACCATCTCAGGTAAGATTTTTAGCCAGGACATCCATACTTTGCAATTAATGAGTGAGGCGAGGTTTCAACCACCCTTTCTCTTCTTCATTCATTTCCAGCAGGTATCGAGATTTAGATCACGTTGAACCGGCATATGGAGAACACAGTGCCCCCCTTCTGAAACTCAATTCGGCACTTTTGGCCTCCCTTTTGTGCAGAATGGTAAATGCTAGCACCCATCCTCCAGGATTTCTCCTTGTGACCAAGCGCCAAAACCAAGGGCCCGATTCTGGGCGCTTTCGACACTTTGGGATTCGAGGTTTCGAGAGGTGAAATGACGAGGAGCGCTTACTCCTCGAATTCTCGAATGCCGACATGGAACAGATGTGTGCCGCGTGTCCTTAAGATAAACGGTTGAGGTAGCATCCACTATTTAAAAGGGGGCCCACTTCATCCACAGGCTCGCTTGACATGACCTGGCGCTGGGACCATGGGCTCGGCTCCAAAGGTGCTTCCGGCATTTCGCCGATCGACGATTTCAGCTGTAAAGAATGGGAGGCTCTTCGTCTCCCGAAACACCGATCCCCAATACGTCGACTGATTGCCACCTGTCTCGACTGGATCGAAAGACCTAGATTTGCCTTGAACTATTGGTGCTATCCTTCGTGCTAAATCCCGGGCAACTTGGCAACCTCGAAATCCCGATGCGCGTCGATCAGTTTTGTAGGTGGATCTCGGCCGCTGACATCAAAACTTCGCCCGCTCGCTTGACTTGTGATCAGACAAGAGATTCTCCCACGTTGCACTGGGGCGCTTCTCGTGCAACTTGCATACCTGAATACTCTTGTGCCTAGGACAAGAAATGTCGCTAACACTATGGAAGCTAAAATGGCCTCCAAAAGCCAAAATATTCCCGTGGGAGGCTCTAAATGAAAAAATCCCAACTTGGGACAATTTGAGTAAGCGTCATATAGAAGGATCGGGTAGATGCCCACTTTGTCAAAATAGTAATGAATCCACTTTCTATATTCTCATCTCCTGTCCCTTCTCTAAGAAAGTATGGACCGAAACTTCCACAAATCTCAGGCATATATGCATTTGGGATGGAAAATCATTGGAACTAGCATGGAAGGTCTGGATTAGAGATTCAAGTCACAAGTAAATAAAAGAAATTCCTCTCTTATTTAGCTGGGGCATTTGGCTGGCTAGGAATGCAATAATTTTCAAAGAAAAAAGCCTCTATTCTAGAGGCAATTGCAGCCCAAAGTTTATCCATATTATCTCACTTCCCATAGACAAAAGAAGCTCCGACATTGCAGCTAAGGAAACCAAAGGTCATTGACACCTCAAAACCATGGGAATTCTTTGATGGAACTTCTCAGAATGCCACATGCGGGGGGGCGCTGACATCAAAACTTCGCCCGCTCGCTTGACTTGTGATCAGACAAGAGATTCTCCCACGTTGCACTGGGACGCTTCTCGTGCAACTTGCATACCTGAATACTCTTGTGCCTAGGACAAGAAATGTCGCTAACACTATGGAAGCTAAAATGGCCTCCAAAAGCCAAAATATTCCCGTGGGAGGCTCTAAATGAAAAAATCCCAACTTGGGACAATTTGAGTAAGCGTCATATAGAAGGATCGGGTAGATGCCCACTTTGTCAAAATAGTAATGAATCCACTTTCTATATTCTCATCTCCTGTCCCTTCTCTAAGAAAGTATGGACCGAAACTTCCACAAATCTCAGGCATATATGCATTTGGGATGGAAAATCATTGGAACTAGCATGGAAGGTCTGGATTAGAGATTCAAGTCACAAGTAAATAAAAGAAATTCCTCTCTTATTTAGCTGGGGCATTTGGCTGGCTAGGAATGCAATAATTTTCAAAGAAAAAAGCCTCTATTCTAGAGGCAATTGCAGCCCAAAGTTTATCCATATTATCTCACTTCCCATAGACAAAAGAAGCTCCGACATTGCAGCTAAGGAAACCAAAGGTCATTGACACCTCAAAACCATGGGAATTCTTTGATGGAACTTCTCAGAATGCCACATGCGGGGGGGGAGTAGTTCTACACCTAACATAAAACCATTATTTTCATATAAAAATGGGGTTGGGTCGGGGTACAAACAACTATGTTTAACTTTTGGCGTTGAAACTGTTACTTCTTTTTGCCAGAGAAAAATATATTCTTCATATTCAAATCTTTGGTGATTCTATGAATGTCATCAATTGGGCAAGAAAACATCAAATTTTCCACAACATATTTCTTATATCTATTATGGAGGATATTTTCCGATTGTTGGACACATTTGATTCGTTGGTTATTTCCCATGTATATAGGGACACAAACATGGTAGCAGATTCTTTGTCCAAAGCTAGTTTGCAACTCACTCTTGAACGATGGAACTTCACATAGCATAAAGGGGAGGACACTAATGCCTTTTATCACCGACCATTTATATAAGCACACGCACAATCTCAGACTTAAAGATTTCTATATTTCTCATTTCATGATTGGCACTTAATGGACACTTTTCGTATGGATTACTTTATTATTTCATCAGTTTGTGGTCTTCCAAGTTCCTAGTTCCAAGATATCATAACACAATAGATATTAGCTCCAGAAAGAAGTATGAAATCTCTCTTCAACACCACATCTATAAGACAACCAATAACAATTTTTATCGACACCCTTTATGAACACATAATTTTTTTTTGTGGTTTTTGTAGCATTGTTTTACCATGTATATATCTGACTATAAATCAACATATTCTATTCCACCTTGTTCTGGGTGAGGAACTTTTTAAGCTTAATGTCATGCAAATAACTCAACAAATTATATTCGACCTTGTTCTGGGTGAGGAAATTTTTAATCTTAATGTCTTGCAAAGCATATCTCTGCTCATGATAGGCATGTTTTATAGTGGTCACTTTTTTGGTTACGGGCTAAGAGCCTTTTTAATCTTGCCAAAAATACACACAGTTGGTGTGATGTGCTCATTGAAGCACCTACAAAATGTAATTTTGTCTCTCCAAATAAATAAAATTAGGCTTTTTTCCGAGGAAAAAAAATAACCATATCAATCAATACGAATAAAAATAATAATCATAAGTTAACTTATAACATCAATAATAATAATAATTATGAAACAATGTTTAAATTAAGAATGATAATAAAATAAAATTATTAACAATAATTATAGATATAATAATTGGCTCACAAGGAGGAACATGTCACATATATGAGACTTGAACCTGGGTGGGGAGTCCAACCACTTGTCTGTTAACTGTTAATGTTATTGTTATTACTATATTAACATTCCTAATTGTTAATGATGTTGTTATTATTAATCCTTAATATTATTATTAATTGTTAATGTTATTGTTATTTTTATTTTTTTTGTAAATAAAAGGAACTATATATTAAAAATAGTGTGTGACATTACAATATCTATAGTCTTTCATCTGTCCTGCCATATATGGGAAACCAGGACAGGTGGCCATAAAAATCAGAGAGCAACTGTAACTGTTTGAAAAAAATATTATAAATGACTAACTGTAAAAAATGGTCGCAATGACTGACTAACCAGTGGCCATGAACGACTAACATACATCGTGAGGAAGAGAATATGCCAATATTTTCATAAGTAACAAAACCAGAAGAAGATAATACACTTGGAGGAGCTATTCCATATGCAAACTCAGGATGCCATGAGTGCTGTAAGTTGGGAAGAATTTCTGGCCACAGGTCGAGCAATGCTTGTTCGCTGGAGATTCAGTCATGGCGCCAAACAAGAGGTCCATTCTCTGTCCAAGAATTCGTTGGATATGCGCCTAGTCATCAAGCTTCTGTCGCATTTCAAAAATGAGCTAAAGATGTTCATATGAGAGTTGAAGTGGGGTGAGCTGAGGCAACTCCTCCATCAACTCAACATCCATTTCCAAGTCTGCATCCATGGCCTTCGATTGATTTTCCATTTGTCAACTAGGAGGAATTTCTTCCTCCACAATGCATCCTCCAGTGCCAAAACTGTGAATTGTTGTATGGTGTTGGCAGAGGGGAAGACCCAAGGTTCAATGCTTCAACAACACACCAACAAAACCCTAACTACTGGCCCTTTCGGCAACACCCGGGAGCAGGCGAAGTCTCACCTGAGGTAGAAGAAGGGGGAGTTACATGACGTAGGCGTCTATAACCAAGCTGGGACACAGATTTGGGATAATAGCACTTCACAGAGTATTCTAGCAACACTTAGAAGGTGATATGCATTAGTTCACTAGCTTCATTAACATCGCAGAGAAAACCCTAAGATATATCAATGCAGTAACAATAAAGATTAAACACTTCAATCATTTAGCACATAGCACTGAGTAAGATCTAACATTCATTCATCCCTAACACTAATAAAGCACTAAGAATCAACATATCTATCTAACATACATAATAAGAAAAGCACTTAGTAGATTCATAACATAAGCAACACAACACAAAGCACACCAACGAGACACGATATACGTGGTTCACCCTAGTGTGGGGCTACGTCCACCAATTGCTTCATCTTCTTTATTATTCTTCAATCTCTTACAATCATCTTCTCCTGTGCACTAAGCCACAGAGCCAAGCTTCACATCGGACAGGAGATCTGTGCATTGAGCACCAGATCCTCCTTCCCAAAACTAGGTCAAGGCACAAAGCCAACTTGTCTGTAATATGTCCTTAGAAGCATCCTCCATGGCTCCGTGGACTAGACTGATATCGTCTTCCGTGAGCGTTGCCTCTAACTGGGGATTACTAGCGCACGTATTCTTTCTTACTGAAGGTTTATGCAGAAAAACCTTCCTCGTCTACGGTGTTATTGTAGGGGGATCTTTTGGCAGTGTAGCTTCGCCTTCTCCTTTCTTTTCTCCTTCATCTCCTCCTTCCTATCCATTTGCTTGGTATTCTCCTCCTCCTCTTCCTGCGGGAGAGCTAGATCCATTTTATTCAGAGGCGATGTCCTCCTCATCAGTCTCTATATTCTAGACTTCTTCCTACTTCTTCTTCGCACTGGACTGTCCAACATGCTTGACTTGGGTGAATAGGGGGCTTCCTATGATGTCATTGTCAGAGAGTTCTGCATCAAAAATAGGTACACGGAACTCCTTTGGCCATTCCTTCGTGATATGATCCATGTCTTCATCTGTCAGCTTGTAATATGATTTTAACTCTTCCTTGCTCTCATCTCTGCGTGCAGTGATATAGATAAAATGCCAATCTACGCAGAACTTCACAAAAGGTCCGTACTGGTGCAGGGTGCACAGTGTCATGCACGAAAAGGCTTCAATGGAAACCTTCAGTTGCTGATAATATGCATGGAACATAATGATCGACTTCCATTTCTTCGACATGTCATTGGTGTACCACAAGGTATAAAACCTAGCGACCAATGACTCTGATGGTTCAATCTACGAAAAGGTGGCTCCTTCAGGCATTTTCCAAGCGACAAATGCAATCAACACGATCAACCAACTAAAGTGGAACTCGTATCCTTGATCCTAAGCTTCGCGATAGTCCTTCTTGAGTTCATTGACAAGGTAACTCACCCAATTCATCTGCATGCCCTCCACACATTTTCCTGCGAGGTCCACCACGAACCCAGTGACCTGTGTGGGATGGTTCTTTCTTACGATCTTTCCAGCTATGAGTTCGAAAGCGAGGCATACTGCGCCATCCTAAATAGAGGCTACCTTGTAGCCTCGCTTTCCCTTTTTGACTTCACCGTAAGCCTCCTTGATGCGTTGTGCCAGGGAGTGGTCCGAGGCCTTCCCTAGATAAAAATGTTGATAGTCAGGTGCCTTAATGCTGAATCCTGTAATCAAATGGATCATCGTCGAATCCATTGTAATCTGCTGGTTGAGCCACATGTATCCTCCATGGTAGCACGACAAGAGGAGTTTAATGCAAGCGTTAACCTCCTGGTGACGACCAAAATGGGGAATCTTCATCACATTTAGCACAGTGGACTGCGCGAGGTCCTTAATCTATGGTTGGGAGACCAGGCGAGGCTTCTTCCCAGTTGTCTTTGTCAAGTATCGGTGGGGTGCGAGCATAGCATAGTTTTTCTATCTCCAAGGTTGAAGTCATTGTTCTTCAATAGTGGGATCTGTCCTAATTGACTCCCAACTACGCGTATTCCTTTTAGGATGTACATGGTGATCAATGTGTACTCATAGTCTCATGGGATGCTGTCATGGTTAACCATGCCAACCAATGGTGGGATGTACTCTAGTAAGATCGCCGGGATCTGTGCATTAGCCAGATCACCACGATGATTACTTCATTACTCAGCTGCAGGGTTGACACGGCTCGAACGTTGTCCAGTCGAAGGGGAAGCCTACAGTCCCTTAGTCGATGATGCCTGGAAACCTTTAGACATAGATCTATAAGCCATGAAATTCTTAAGAACCTCCTCGATGAACTTCTCTAACTCAGTGGGTTCACCCAATATTCTCACTGTTAAACATACAGGTCGAGGTAGGCGAATGGATAAGCAGGGTAGACAAACGGAAAACAAAGTCTAGCTTCAGATAACACAACTCAATACACAATCAATTCTCTTCTTGACGTCTAGCTTCAGATAACACAACTCAATACACAATCAATTCTCTTCTTGACTTTGATAATCACGGGTGGAAAAAAGTGGTCATTACGTAGCGTCCGATGGGTTAAATAAGTGGGGCCTCATAACAGATTCTTCCAACGGGTAGGAATGCTTCCATCAATGTGAATCTGTCCATTATGGCATGGTCTCAACGTCCCAAAAGTGGTCCATCTGCCCATAAATGCATTTCCTAGCCATTCCATAGCATTGTTCTAATGGGCAGAGTGCCTCCAACGATCATATAGTTTCTCTAGGGCGAAGTCCCATTTTGTGCGGTTCTACTATTCCGGCGAGGTTCAAATCCTGCGAACCTGCCTCCTACGAGGTTCCAGTCTATGAAGTCTTCCATCTGTTCTCTGTAGCTTCCTATATATTTTCTAACTTGGATTCCTTTTTACTGAGATTTCTTGCCTTCTTTCCTGTGATCTGAGTGTCTCTAACTATTTCTGGAATCCTCTTTCCATTCTTATTCTTATCTTCTCCTAGCGTAGTGACTTCGCACTACTGATGTGCTCTCAAAGGGTTCAAAGTGTTCAAAGTTAATATCCCTTCTCTTAATACTTCCTGGGTGGGTATACTTCTTTCTTTCATGGATAGGTCCTTCAAGCCTTCTTGCGTTCTTTCAACTTTGACAGCTAATTCTCTTGCCCTCCGTTGCTTTGACTTATCTTTTTGTTCTTCTATTAGTCGGTCTATTTTTCTAGCTATGAAATCCCTTAATTCTTGCTTTTTCTTTTCTGTAGCTTCTTCCTCTACTTTCCTTCTGATCTGATCGTTCTCAATCCAAGTCTTTCCTAACAAAAGTGGGAAAGGGGCGATGTTCTCAACAAACTTAATGACTTCAAATTCTTCTTCAGTCGATGTTCCATGGACAATAATAGGTACATTAGTAACTCTTCCACATAGG